>CABHPP010134418.1:0-13504 GCA_902168425.1 Peromyscus attwateri
TCTCCTTGGTATCTTACATTTTTTGTAAAATACTTGAAAATTTCTGGAAGCAAACCCTTCTAATGATTCAGCTTCTCCAGTGAAAAGATTGGAATCTGTGGCTTCATGTTCCCCAGTCTGCTCCAAGAACATTTTATCTTCTACTAGTTTTGAATTTCTTTTAAAGTCTATGCCCATAAAATTAATATACAGTACACTTGATTTAAATATCTTCTTGGGACAAGTGTTTTTGAAGTACATTTGATTGAATTTATTATTTCTCCAGAGAAATTTTGTCTTCACAACAAGTGCACTATTTATTTACTTTATATTCCTGGAGAACTAAAGCATTTTTACTCATGAAAAAAAAAGATGAAAGAGAAAAATGCAATGGCTTGTAACTCCTGACATGATCCTTTTCTAATTTACATATAGTAATTCTGTAACATAAAATATGAAATTGTCTGTGTATTGTTAGAAACTAAGACACAATGGATTGCTATTAAGCAGCACCAGTGTGCACATATCCACAGGAAAGAGGACTACTTGGTTGTCAGGTTCTACAATGTTCTTTCTCCTTATGCCCCAAAATGTAAGGTACCTGTGAACAGAAAAGACAGTGGGAGACTCGCTGCTGCAAGAGTACTCTGTAATAGTTGACAAGGTGTTATTCTCTCCTTGTATTCCTGAGAGCCTCTCTGTACATATTCATGAAGAGTCCATGAAATCCAGACAAATAGATCATAAAGTGGTAGGTAGTGATTGTGTACTGAAGGCTGGGAAATGTCCCTATCATTAAATTGGGTAAAGTCATATAAACAAAGGAATATTAATAACATCAAATTTAGCTGCCATTTTTACATGTGTAAAATAGATTTAAAAAACCAGAGAAGTTAGCTACACAGAGAAACCCTGTCTCGAAAAACCAAAAAAAAAAAAAAAAAAACAGAGAAGTAAGCACAAGAAGTGGAAGAGAATCTCCAAAGTCCATCAGACCAGACTGCATATGATAATAAAAACAACCCAATAGAAGGTGGAGAAAGGGGAACTGGCCATTACCTAAGTGAACTTTATAGGCAAAGGTGGTTTAGTTATGACGTACCTGGAAAATGTTTTAATCTTTTAATAATGGCTAATAAATTCAACATCATATAGACAAAAACCTTATCCATTTACCAAATGTTTTTGTGCTAATATTTATTCTTGAGCCTGGGATGCCTCTAGAGGATGGAAGCAACAATGAAAAAGCAAGAAGATAGGATTAAAAGAAAGCTACCAGAAATCAATCAAAGAAAGACAAAGAAAAGTGACACAAATGACAATCTTTTTTTTTTAATAAATTTTTTTTAAATTTATTTCATTTATTATGTATACAGTGTTCTGCCTGCATGTATCCCTTCAGGCCAGAAGAGGGAGCCATTACATCTCATTACAGATGGTTGTGAGCCACCATGTGGTTGCTGGGACTTGAACTCAGGACCTCTGGAAGAATAGTCAGTGCTCTTAACCTCTGAGCCATCTCTCCAGCCCCCAAATGACAATCTTAAATCATAAACAGAATCTTTGCCACAGATAACAGCCAGTAAGATGGCCCGACCCTCTTCCAACTTGGTTTCCAGCTCCCTGCTTACTGCTATCCTTCTGTTGGCCATGATGTTTACACAGGCAATTCCAATCATCCCACATTTCAGGGAAACTGTTAATCCCACCAGTGAAACTTCCTGGAAACTCTTCACTCTGGTGTTTATTTCCAGCCTAGGTCAGAAAGGAATTGTTTTTGCTCTCGGGATGAGCTTTGCCACAGGAGATCTTCCAACTGCAACACTGTTCCTTTTCCCAGAAATGCAAAGGGAGCTTTCCTCACATACTTCCATGCTTCTCAGGGGTACAGATGATCTTTGGGACAGGGCCATTTTGTGGATTGAAACACACACACACACACACACACACACACACACACACACACACACAAATAAATTATATATATTATTCAATGTAAATACAAATAAATATTTAAAATTATATATATACTTTCAATCCACAGAATCGAATATACATATATATATATATATATATATTGAAATTTCAACCCCATAATAACTTAAAATGTGACCTTTTTGAAAATAGAGTTGCAGACGTAATTAGCTGAGTTCATATTGGTGTCAGATAGTCCTTTAATGACTATCATGGGGATTCTTTTAAGAGGAAAGAGACATAAAGGGAGATGGTCTTGTGAAGACACACAGCATGCCATGTAAAGACAGAAACAGATGTTCAAAGATGTAGGACACCCAGCCTTGCTAGTTGTTGCCAGAAGCCAGTAATGAATGAGACAGATTCTTCCTCAACACTATGGAAATGTAGCCACCCTGTTACTATCTTGGTTTCAGACTTCTCACCCTGATAAAGAATATATTAATGTCACTTTAAAGAACAGAGGCACTGGTGTGCTGTTACAAGAGCTCTGGGACATAAATACAGATGTGCAGATCCATGATGCTTCCCTACCCATACCCTCTGCCTATCTCCCCAGGCAGCTGGAGGCGCTCAGTCTGTACCACTTCTCCAAGTTTTTATAGAATCTTCATCCAAGAGTTTAAATGTTTGTTCTTCAAGTCTGACTCTTTCAGGCACTCATGGAAATAACTCAAATTCCACCACATAACAACATGGGAGAAGGTGATCAAGCCTTATGGTGGTGGGATTAGGAAAGCAGTCAGTATGACTTTGATGAACCTGATCAGGTATTGATACAAATGGGTTAGGGTATGCTTATTGCTAAACAGCCTGAGCAAAAATATTGAGAAAACTGGATTTTATAGTGGAGTATTACACAGATGAGCCTAGGAGAAAGTTCAGGAGCTTGCCCAAAATTCACCAGGCATCTGGGCATGAGGGTACATTTTTGTCATCTGAGCATTCTAGAGGCAGAGATAAGAGAATTGCCACAAAGTCTGATGGCAACTAGGTCTACATTTTGAGTTCTAGGCCAATTGAAACTATATACAGTGAGACCCTGTCTCAAAAAACATCCCAAAAAAGTAGTTTCATAAGCAAAGAATGTTTGTAAAGAGCATGCTTAATGTCACAAAGCATTTTAAATAAGGATTTGAGCAAAAATCAGTCAAAAGATTCATTGCATGTAAAAATCTTAAGCATAATCTTGTCCTTTTTTTTCTCCAAAGGACATATATGAAACTAAGATAAGATAACTTTGCTATTAATTAACCATCCCTCAAAAAACTGACCTCAGTTGACAGTGGAAATCACATTGACATACAAACTCTAGGAAGCCTTGGAGAATGGTGACTGCAGAACTATAAATGCTGGATTTGTTCTCACTGTTAGAAAAGGCCTGTGGCAGTGGCTGCTGCTGCTGCTGCTGCTGCTGCTGCTGATGATGATGATGATGATGCTGAGGCAGAAATGACTTCCCCCCTTCATTTTAAAGTAGATCTCCAATCTAACAAGTTTTATCTCTCATATCTATTGCTATGTTATGATCCTCTCATCTGCCTCATATAACCCACACCACATAAGCTAATATTCTTCATCATCTCCATCACAAATTCAAGTACATGAGCAGAGAAATTCAGCAGTGAATTCTGGCACCTCCACATCCAGTGTGTGTACTCATGCCTTTGTGTTTTCAAAACACCTTGTTTACTATACCAAAGACTCTAAATTTTATCATAAACATGCTGAATATTCATTAAAAGATTTTGTGACAGAAAATGAAAAATACCATATTTGTAGCTTTCAAGTTCTTTGGCTAATGGAGACAAATAGAGAGTATGAACTGGAGGAATGATTAGCTATAGAAATTAGCTATAAATAATCATGCTTAATTTCAAAGTAAATTGCACTGTAGAAAGTTAAGCAAAGAAGACTTTTTGCTCAAGATTATTGCAATCTTGATCAAACAAGATAAAAATTGCAGGCTGCTCTCGGTGAATACCAACCCTTTTCCAACTGTGAATCATTGACTACAGAATTAACATCATCTTTTACAGCTAGTCATGTTAGCTCAGCAGGTGAAGGCACTTACTGCCAAGCCTGAAAACATGATTCCAATCCTGGGGTCCACATGGTACAAAGAAAATCAACACAATCAAGTTGTCCTGTGACCTCCATGTGCATTCTGTGGTATTTGGGGATATGAGAGTGTATACACACACACACACACACACACACACACACACACATACATACACACACACACACTAAACACATAAATAGGAAAAAGGAAGGTTATTATAATTTATTCTTTTTTTAAATTCAGAAGCCCAATATTTAACAAACTTTCATCAATAAATTCTTAAGGCTCGTGTGATAACTGCCAAAGGATTATCAAATATGCGCTCACTCCTTCTATCTTATTGCTCAGCATTACAATTTCCTTGTCCTTGGTTTATGTTTACCAGTAGAATCCATGACGGTCTTCACATATTAGAAGGTATATTAATGAGAGATGGGCTTATGGTAAACAGACCCAGATAGAAGTCACAACTATGTATGATCTTGTGCAAATGACTCAACCTTTAAAAGACTCAGTGCCTCTGCTGTCAAAGTGGAAAGAAACATACTTACTTTATGGTATTTCTGGGGAAATTTAATGAGATTAGTGAAGATCTTAACATAATTCCAAAAACATAAGATAATGACTATGACTCATGTCTGACTAGAGTGGTCTTGGCATTCTCCTCAGATGTAATTTGAAAGCATTGGCTAGAAGCCATTGCTCAGGAACTGAGAACAGTGAAAGCATAAAAATATGTGCTTCAGTCAAAAACAAGAGATATTTCAATTAGTTCAGTAACCTTCTTTCAATTGTATTTTCTACAATGGTATATGCCATTGGTCTCATGGAGTAAGATATAATCACATTTCTAAAGGTATGAATAGCAAAAATCCTTCATAGAATATTGGGTCATTTATCAAATCACAAAGTGCATCTGTATTTCCCCTCAGCAGTGTGGGATTTCTTTTCTTGTTTGATGAAAAATTTTGACACTATGTACATTTTTGGAATGAGGAAAACCTCTAAATGTAAGGGAATTTAGGGGGAAACATGTCATTCACTGTGGCCTGATTATCATGAAACAGACAAAATGTAAGAGCTAAGATGTGAAGAATACAACATATATCAAATTGGAATATAACCTGAGTCCTCAAAGATAAACCTATTTGCCTAATCAAACCAATACCTTTTCATAACTCTGAGATACCATCTTACACCTGTCAGAATGGCTATGATCAAAAACACTGATGACATCTTATGCTGGAGAGGATGCAGAGCAAGGGGACACTCCTCCACTGTTGGTGGGAGTGCAAACTTGTATAGCCACTTTGGAAATCAGTATGGCAGTTTTTCAGAAAATTGGGAATCAATCTACCTCAAGACCCAGCTATACCACTCTTGGGCATATACCCAAGGAATATTCAATTATACCACAAGGACACATGCTCAACTATGTTCATAGCAACATTATTCATAATAGCCAGAACCTGGAAACAACCTACATGGCCCTCAACTAAAGAATGGATAAAGAAAATGTGGCAATATACACAATGGAATACTCAGCAGAGAAAAACAATGACATCATGAAATTTGCAGGCAAATGTATAGAAGTAGAAAATATCATCCTGAGTGAGGTAACCAGGCTCAAAAAGACAAACACGGTATGGACTCATAAGTGGATACTAGATGTAAAGCAAAGGATAACCAGACTACAACCCACAGCTCTAGAGAAGCTAGCTAATGGTCAAGAATGACCCAAAGAGAGATGCATAAATCTCCCAGAGAAGGAGAAATAGATGAGATCTACATGACCAAACTGGGGGTCAAGGAGGGTAATGGACCGCAAGGGATATGGGATGAGAACACAAGGGAGTGGGATGTTTGAGCTGGAACAGGGACAGAGTGGGAGAGTAATGAAAGAGATTCCATGATAAATGAAGACATCATGAGAATAGGGAGAAACTGGGTGCTAGGGAAGTTCCCAGGAATCCACAAGGATAACTCCACTAGCAATAGTCGAGAGGGTGCTTGAACTGGTCTACTCTGGTAATCAGTTAGTGACTACCCTAACTGTCATCATAGAGCCTTCATCCAGTAACTGCCTGGACTGAATCTACCAGGTTGAACTCAATCCCCAGGGGAGTCTTTGCCCTGGAGGAGATTGGAATGGGGGCATGGGCTAGGGGGGAGGCGTGGGGGCGGGGAGAACAAGGGAATCTGTGGCTGATATGTAAAATTAAATTATAAAATTTAAAAAAATTAAAAGAAATAAAAATTTTGAATATATAAAAAATAACTTTTCAAACTCCAATCTATTACTAATTAACTGCTTTTAAACTCTCCACCTCATTTATTTACCTTAAAAAGCAAATCTAATTATATATAAAGATATACAATCTACTTATGTGCATAAAGTACAATTCTAAATGGACCTAAGTTCAAACTATAAAACATGAGAAATGTAAACTGCTAAGCCTTCTGAAAAAAAAAAAAAACACATAAAGGAATTTTTTGTGACTATTAAGTGGAAAAAAGATTCCTTAGGTAACAAAATCATAACACATAAACGATTCTGCTAAACTACATGTCATCAAAACTAAAATGTTTTATATTCAAAATATGCCCTTTAGAAAATGTTCTTTTATACTCATTTATTAAAGTTGTTCTTATGCTTTATATCTTCTTCTGTAAAATTCTACCTCCAAAACATAGCATTTACCAAAAGTTAATTTTTATTTGATCTTTAAAAAGTTTTGTTATACTATGTATGTGTGTATGTGTGTGCCTGTTTGTGTGTGTGCACACAGGCATATTGAATGTGTGTGTGGTGATAAAAGGACAACTTGCATTAATTAGTTTCCTCATTCTGCCATGTGAGTCACAGGGATTCAGCTCAGGTCATCAGGCATGACAGAAGGTGTCTTTATCTACGGAGTTCTCTTCTCAGCCCTTGATCTTACACAGTTAAGTTATATTTATCTGAAACATATATGAAAATCATAATAACTATAAATTATCAATTCTGTACTGAGATATCTTTGTGGTCACTGTCTCATAATTGTTACTAATATTCCTGATCTTTACTATAATCAAATGTGTATTAAGATTATGTAGTAATATAATGAATTCTATGATCTGTTATTTTTTGAGAAATATAGTGTTTAAAATTAAGTCCACTGTTGTTATTACTAGCTATAGAAAAATAAAAGGTATTATTGTGTTATTATTTCTTCTGAATTTGAGGGACAAGAGAGAATCATGGGACTCCAGAAACAAAGAACACTTTCACAAGGCTCAGGAAGTATTCTTATAAGGATCTGGAAGTAAATAAAACCTATAATGTTCAAGAAGTTGCTAAAACCTACAGCCCAGGAGATTCAAAGGCTCTTCCTCAAGCAGTAAAGGAATGCCTAAAGAGGAAAGTCCCCATTTCCAATTGGGTAGGTGTCTGCAAGTTACACATGGAGCTGAAGGATGCAGCTTCTCTGAGTCATCATTCCCACCAGGATGGAATGTTCAGGAATGAAGATGTCTTTGGCCCATCCACATTCCTGTTAGCCCTTCTATGCTGTTGTAAGTAATACCACTAAAATAATTGATTTGTGTAGCTAGATTCTGATAAAAAATAATTTCTCTAGTTTATTGTTCATTCCCTCTGTGAGGTGAATAGATGTTTGCTCACTTCTCTCCAAGAAAAGCCACGTGATAGATTGAAACAAACAAAAGATCTACACATAAAAAGGCTATCATTTATAATCTATCATATGTGGAGTAGACGGGACAGGGTCATCCTGTACTATAATTTATTATGTTGTGCAAGTCTCAAGCTCTGGTAATCCTCCAGCTATAGCCTCCCTAGTGTTTGGATTATAAACACGGTATATGTGTATTATTTTATCTTTTTATGGTGATATGAAACAGTATTTTCCCATTAAAAGTTGTAGTATTTCTTTAAAACTATATTTCATGTAATTTGTGGTTGAATTTTTCCTTGCACTGCCAGCTCACACATGACAACATGGTGACTAATATTTAATTATGAAAGTTCAGCCTTAGCTTAGGCTTGTTCCTAACTAGTTCTTATAACTAAATTAATCGTATCTTTTAATCTATGTTCTTTTATCTGGCTTGGTTACCTTTTCTCTGTACTGCCCTTGCTGCTTCCTCTGCATCTGGCTGGCAACTCAGCCTTTCTTCCTCTCAGTGTTCTCTCTCTGCTTGGAAGTCCTGCCTAGCTATTGGCCATTCAGTCTTTTATTATACCAATCACAGCAATAAATCTTCACAGTGTGCAAATATCCCACAACAGTAATTAATATGTACTAAAACTGAATATTCAGAAAGGTAATGAAAAGATTGTGATTATTCTATTCAGCTCTTGTCAGTGTAGAAAAGTGGTTCACCTTTAACAAAATAAGATATGTGTATTTTACAGAGGGTCTTCATAGAATTCTGATGAATGGTATTTCTCTAATCCTAGACATACCAGCAGTAAAACCAGAACAGCGTGGAAAGATTAAGCTGAAGAACTGCTCTCATCAGCAGATTTGCATATTGTTAACAGTAGATTAATTCAGTGTTTGCTAGTGGCATAGTGTGGGTGTCATTAAACTATTTTTATGCTTCATACAGATGGCTTTAAATCAACAATTTGATTTAAAAGATGAGCCTCATATTTATGTTTGAGTGGCAGGTTGTCATTTGTTCTTAATACTGTTCTCATATTCTGTTTTATTAAAAAAGTGTCAACTCATAGCATATATAGATAAATAAAATCTACCTCAAGTTTTCATTAAAATATTCACCAAGGATTCCAGAGATAAACAGAGCATTGGCTTAGAAGGAAACAAAATAAGGATTGTAATAGAATAAAAATGGGGAGTTCCACTTGCTCAAATGAAAAAAAAAGAAAGAAATTACAATGAAACAACTTTTGACTACTTTTCTAAAATGAAAATGTAATACACTATATTTTAAGTGCCATCTGTTTATCAATCATTGTGGTAGGAAGTGAAATGAATGTGAGGACATGGAAGGAGGACAAAGAAATGGGCCTGTCCCTCAGAAAATACTTCTGCATTAACTTCCATTTTGTTTGAGATAAACACCTGTTGAGAATACCAAATATAGGACCAAGGAGTTTTGTGACTTCCACAGAAGAAGGTATAGTCCAGTGTACTATATCTTCAGGTGTATGTCCATATGAGCTCTTTAACTTTGCAGACTCATAGAGAAAGATCTCCCAAATGTATTCAAAATCAACAGCTTTCTAAGGAACAATCAAGAGCTATGTCTATCACTAAGTTCAGTTTATTGCATTTACTGAAAAATCCTCTTACCTGGACACAATGGAGTCTTCAAAAGATGGGGGTTGAAAGGTGAAAACAGAGTTCTGTGTATTGATGTTGGTGAACAATGAGCAGGGAGGTTGCACTTTGAGAAGATATAAGTATACTTTCCTTCCCCTTTTCTATCCACCCAAAACAGCCACACAGAGCTCAGAAAAAGAAGAGAAGAGTGGATTGGTAGGGAACCTTAGAACCCAAAAACAATATGGTAAGGAATCCTGGGGGGGTCTCTTTTAAACTCTATATCTCTGATTTAGCACTAAAACAGTTGATTACTAATATATAGCAAAAGGGATAAGGCTAAAAGAAGGAGGAAATTAATCAAACAAGAAACAAGAAAAAAGCTGTGGCCATAACCTCTCTACCTTCAAGTTCAACAGAGCAATACAGAAAATGTACAGACAATAACCACCGTACTTCAGCCAAGCCATATAGAAAACTGATACCCAAAGCTACATTTGCCAGTAAATCCAAAGGACTAACCCAGATCTACCCCAACCCTTCTGGAAACTAATGAAGCATCACTACTTCTCCTCACACACTACAGTGGCCAGAAAAGATGAAGGTGAGAAGAGAGTGCTTGCATTAATAATGAGTCACCAAAACACATGAAGAAAACAAAAGCAGCCACCAGCATACCTGAGTTGTCCTTGGGTGTTCTTACAGTATCTGAGAAGGCAGTGGAGAGCAGGACATTCACCACTGCCCAGCTATGAGACCAGTTCCTTGCCACACTGTCTCTCCACTCCATCTCAGATGGAGGCTAGGACAGGGCCAACAAGGGACTGGTAGCCAGCAATGCATCACCGAAGGGCGAGTGGAGATCTGACACTGGCTCATACCCAGAATCAATAAACAAATCTTAATTTCACTAGGAGAAACATAGGGAGCCTGTACTTGCATCTCCACCTGCCAGTAATAAAAGGAGGTTCTTTCTTTCCCAGTGGAGTGATTTTACACTCAACTAAAAACAAAATTTGAATAAGATCCAAAATCTCATAACACCCAATATTTTCAAGTTGAAATTTCTAAATTCACTCATGCTAATAACCAGTTAATTCTCAGACTGAATGAATGACATGATTAATTTTAACATCAACATAAAAGAGATGTTAGAGTCATCTGATGTTTTACATCAACCATTGTAAAAAAGTGTTTCAAAGAGTAATCATGAATGCTTATTTGAAAAAAAATAAAAATAGAACATCTTAGCAAAAAGCAAAAGCTATGCAAAAGAAACAAATGCAAATTTATAAATGAAAGCAGAAGTAACAGGAAAACTGAACCCACAGTTGAATTAGGAGATTCCGCCTGCCTTTCTCAACAACCAATAGAATTACACAGGAGGTCAGCGAGGATGCAGAAGAACTCAGCCACCCAATAGCCCTTAGGGTCAAATCAGCACCACCATTAGCATCACTCCACCAAACAATGGCAGCCCATTTTTTCCCCAGGGGGGAAAAAAATCATATCCTAAAACATCATAAAGCAAGCCTCAAAACAAATTAAAAGTAACTGGAGTGATACAAATGTGCTCTTTGGTTGCAGTGGCATCAAACTGAAAATCAGCAATAACAGTGGACCAAAAGATCCCACATTTAGAAAATAATGTAATTCTCAATAACCCACACGATGAAGAGGAAATATGAAGGAGAAAAAACACCCACATCTACCTAAATGAAAATGCAGAATACCACAGTGTGTAAGATACTACTAAAAATACAGATTAGAAAATTTCTAGCATTAAGTGAATGTATTAGGGAGGAGGGAAAGCCTCCTCAGTTACCTGACCTCTCATCTCCCAAATAAACCCAAATCTGAGACAAAAAAGAGCAAAGATAATGACAAACATTAATATCAAAAATGGATTGTAACAGATAAAATCAATTTTAAAGAACCATTTTGCCAGGTGGTGGTGGCGCATGCCTTTAATACAAGCACTCAGGATGCAGAGCCAGGCATATCTCTGTGAGTTCGAGGCCAGCCTGGTCTATAGCGTGAGATCCAGGACAGGCTCCAAAACTACACAGAGAAACCTTGTCTCAAAAACGAAAAAAAAAAAAAAAAAAAAAAAGAACCGTTTTTTTTCTTCTTCAAAAAGGACAATAACATTGATGATGTTATGTCATGATAAAGAAAGAATGAAAAGTGAGAGCCTTTAATATCAGCCATAAAACAGAATGAATAGGCAAACATTGAAATTAATATAAATGAAGTAACATTAAAACTCAACACATATAAAATTGACAGGTTTACTGCTAAGGTGTACTGAAAACAACAACAACACACACACATATACTTATACAGTGTCATGCTGTGGGCTGTTCTGTATGGCAAATGTGTTGCTAATAAAGCACTGATTGGCCAGTGGCTAGGCAGGAAGTAGGCGGGACTAACAGAGAGAATTAAAAGAGCAGGAAGGCAGAAGGAGTCACTGCCTGCCAGCCTGCCAGCCAGCAACTGCCAGGACAAGCAGCATGTAAAGATGCCGGTAAGCCACGAGCCATGTGGCAAGGTATAGATTTATGGAAATGGATAACTTAAGATATAAGGACAGTTAGCAAGAAGCCTGCCACGGCCATACAGTTTATAAGCAATAGAAGTCTCTGTGTTTCCTTGGTTGGGTCTGAGCGGCTGTGGGACTGGCAGGTGAAAGAGATTTATCCTGACTGTGGGCCAGGCAGGAAAACTCAAGCTACAGTGTCATAACTCACATGCACACTAATTCTGCCTCCCCATCTGACAGGTGATGTCATTCTATATGCTGAAAATGTGTTGCTCTGATTGGTTGATAAATAAAGCTGTTTTGGCCAATGATGAGGCAGAATAAGGTTGGACGGGACATTCTAAAGAGAAAGAGAGGAAGAAGTCAGAGCAGGGGATATGCTGCTAGCTGCTGCCAGAAAAAGCAAGATGTAAATGTACAGGTAAGCCACAAGCCCGTGGCAAAGTACAGATTTATAGAAATGGGTTAATTTAAGATGTAAGAACTAGATAACAAGAAGCCTGCCATGGCCATAGTTTAAAAATAATAGTAGCCTGTGTGTGTTTATTTGGGTCCCAGTGGCTATGGGACTGGCGGGTGAGAGAAATTTGTACTGACTGCAGGCCAGGCAGGACACAGGAAAACTTTCAGCTATACCCATCCATCGTGTTATCCTGTTGTCTTTGACTTACATACTGAGATGGTGTCCCCATGTACTGTCTGTCTGCATGCTTTAGGTATATAAGGCCCAACATTACTTTTCCCACTCTCTTCTAGCTGACAAACTCAGTTTCACAACCATAAGTTCCATGAATCAGTCTTATGCTCCTTCCGAATTAATCCATTCAACAATGTTGTGGGGAACTAATCTAGGCAATGATGTGGATCTCATCAATGACTTTAGTCTAGAGGTAATCTCATTTTTCTTCCTGCTGTAGTAGATCAGTATCTCTATGGTGATGGTGGTGGGGGAGTCTACCACTTCCTGTTGCTCTGATGAGGTATGCTGGTCTCTTCTCTCAGGGATCTGTAGCAGCCATCACCATGCTGCACCTGACTGCACAGAACCTGATACAAAAAGCTCCCTTAACAAACCACAACACACACAGGGCACACAGGCACACGCACACACTATCCCAGGGTTAAATACATAATTCTTACAGTCTTACAACTACCATAAAGTTAAACTCTTAGTTTATCAATTTCCCCAAAATTAATGTCCATTTTCAAATAATTTCACTAGTGAATTCTACAAAATTATTTTTAAAAATACAAATTGTCTACGTTTTCCCCAAAACAACAGAAGAAAACATACAATTCATTTTAAAAGCTATTGGCATCCTAATATTAAATTCACACAATCAATAATATTTTTTTAAAACTATGCAACATTATTCCTCATTGTTGTCATAATGCTGAATGCATTAATAATAAATTCTGAGTCACCAGTAATGCATCAGTGTTACATTAAAGGAAAGAAATCAAAACATTCCCATTTCTTGTCATTTAACCAAGAATGAACCCAGACTTGAATTCTCTACTTCATGATTTTTGTGTCTTCTATCTTCTGTATGTTTGTTATATCAGTCTGAATCTGTGCCTTCCTGGAGACTCTCTTTGGAATTGTCTCTCTCTCTCTCTCTCTCTCTCTCTCTCTCTCTCTCTCTCTCC
>CABHPP010134419.1:0-11106 GCA_902168425.1 Peromyscus attwateri
ATAACTCTGGTACTGGACCAAAGGAAGAAGAGTGGCTTCTTACAATAAAGGTTGATTTAGCAAAGAAGGAAGTGTACTGCTATCTGTAGAGTATATATTTTACATTAGCTTAAAGACCTGGTTTTCTAAAGAGACATTTGTGAATGCTTTTTATATTCAGTATAGCTTTCTAATCATTATAATTCATTATAGCTTTTTGTTTTGTTAGCAGCTGACATCTCAGAGATTGGGTTATATCAAACCATGTTGTTGGCCAAAAGGGCCCCATGAGAACCACGTAGGCTGTTGCCAAAGCTATAGGTATTTCTCCAAAAACTGACAGCAAGTCCTCACTGCTGAAGAGAACAACTATACAACCCATTAAACATGGACAAGTAGAGCTGGTGATTATATAGAGCCTTTACACCTATATGCCAGTATCTTTAGTAAAGGAATTTCTCTGCAGGCTACCAAAGAAGAAAAATAAACACCAACCCATCTATAAACTTTTTGAAATATGATAGTGTCCATCGTGCATTATGCTATTGTAATGATGGCACTAAGCATGTGGGAATAACTAACTAAAATTTGATTTGACTCCAGTGAGATGGAACCTATACCTGGCACTGCTTGGGGGACAAAGAACCTGAGATTAGATAGCCCAGAGACCTAGGGTAAAACCAAATACTATATATATATATATATATATATATATATATATATATATATATATATGCATTAGAACTACTAATGACATTTGGCTATATTCATAGATCAGTACCTTGTTGAGTGTCCTCAGCAAGCTTCCTTCAGAGAAGCTTCCTCATGAAGCAGATGGGAACAGATACAGAGATTCACAACCATACTGCATGTCGATAATGAGAGACTTTGGAATGCTCAACTTTCAGCGAAAATGGAGTTAGAAAGAGTGTGGGAGCCAGAGAGGGTGGAAGACACCAAAAAACAAGGCTTTTTGCATCAACAGGATATATGCAAATAGAAACTCACAGAGTGTAGTTGGAGTTTTCTCTGGTCCCGCTCAGACCCAAGTAAACACACAGAGACTTATATTACTTATAAACTGTATGGTTGTGTCAGGCTTCTTGCTAGCTAGATCCTACATTTTAACTAACCCATTTCTATTAATCTATAAGTTGCCATGTGGCTTGTGGCTTACCAGTACTTTACATCTTACTTCTCATGGCAGTAGAGGCTGGCAGCGTCTCCTGACTCAGCCTTCGACTTCGCAGAAATCTCCTCTCTGCTCATCCCACCTATACTCTACTTCCTGCCTCGCTACTGGCCAATCAGCATGTTATTTATCAATCAATCATAGCAACACATTCACTGCATAAAGAAAGACATCCCCAGCAACAGAGACTGAGGCAACACGCACAGGGCCTACACGGGTCTGCACCTGATGAGATTCTAAAGCTGAAAGTAGAAATGAACACATGCTCACATCTCTAGCCAACAAGCAATCTCCAATAGATAAACACTTGCAAATAACTATTTTCTTTTCTCCAAGGGAGTCCCACTGAAGAAATAAACTACTCTTAAAGGTAGGCCATATGCTTGGTATTAGATGACCAACAGAAAACAAACTAAATGGCATCTTTGGAAGTTCCATGTATCACATTGTTATTTTAGTCCCTTTTTTTAGTGTTATCTTTTTTATTTTTATTATATAATTTTTATATATGAGTGTGAAAGTTAATGTGTTGCTGTTTCTTTGCCTTCTCTTGAGCTCATCTCTTTCTGTTTTTTTTTTCCTATTCTGATGTGTTCATTTTATATTATATTATATTTATTCTATTTTTACCCATTAGGTCACTGTTCATTTTCTAATGAGAGATAGAAAGTGTGTGGATAGGAAGGGGAAGTAAAGTCAGGAGGAGCTTGAGAGAAGTAGAGGGAGGTTATGAGTACATGTTAAGTGAGAAGTTAATAGGAGTTCTACATATGAGAACTACATATGAGAACTGTAATGAGCACTGATTAAGTAAGAAAAAGTCTATTGTCATTATAGAAAAAAAAAAGACATGGATTAAGAATTAAAGATCTTTAAATCAAAAGCCAGTAATAGAAGTTCATGTTTATAAATCAATGTACAATGTGGAGTTTATTCACTTTATGTAGTTTATCCACATCAACTGGAAAAAACATTATTATTACTATTGCATGACAGAAGAGAGTTTGACTCTTATGTATTGTCTGAGGCCCAAGTATTAGAGAATATAAAAACAAAGAACAACAACAAAATTAAAAAAAAAAAAAAAACAGTTGAAGAATCTCCACTTTTCAGTTGGTGAGTATCCCTCATCACATCAATGCTTAGCCCTCAGATTTGGTCCTAATTATTTAGACCACAAATCGAGGAGTAACTGTCCTTCATTCATTACCATTACAAATTTAATTAACATGTAAGGTTTATTGGCTCAGTGTCGACAATATCCTGAATCGCCCTGCTTACTGCCCTGCGCATTCGGCTCTGTTCAGTTAACCATTGTCTGCTACATCAACAAATTATTCCAAGAAACTATACGGACCCTTTTACCACATTATTGCCATACATTCTTCAACTTGACTAAACCACGTGAGTCATTGTTTACTACTCATAGCTAAACAGCCATCAGTAACTTCTTAAAACACTGACATGTATTTCAGGGACTTTAACCCAACACTTTCACACTTGTCCAATTAAGAAATTTCTTTCCCAGCTTATGATATTTTGAAAAAAATACTATAAAGGTATTATTATCCTTCTACAAATATGCTATCTAGATTTAGATTGATTATTTTAATTAAAAGCACTTTGACTTCTATGTCTGAAATAGTTTCTGTCCTAAAGACAAAAGAATGGTACATAAATAGTTGTTCTTATTTCAAACATCACATAAGCCCTGGAGAAGAAAAATAATTTTGAGTTCTTGGGAGTCAATATTCATTTTGCTTATTAATTCCTCTTAATGAAAAGCTGCATCACAATATAGCCCAGTCTTAAAAATTTACTCTGTAAGAGGTAGTGTCCAGGTAATTGAAGTACCTATGTCCAAACAACTTGAGAAAATAATTTCACTTAGAGTGCTATCCTGTTAAAGGTCACCATACGCTTTAAATGTTCTTTGTTCCTTCCTGTTGAGTCTCTCCTTACCTCCAGAAGATTCCAGGTTTCATCACTGAACAGTTCCAACCCACAGGATATTCTCAAAACAATTTTTAAAACAAGGAATTGAATTAAAATACAGCTTATATTGTCTTCTATGATAAACATTTAGAAGAAATGACTTTTGGGATATGAATCCTCATTTCAGGAAATCAGGTTCACTAAATATATATTTATTACTACTAAGGAAAAATAACAAATCTCCAAATCTGTGTATAAGCCGAAAATATCTAGGAAAATATACCCTTGGATATTTATCTCATGGAGCATTCTGAAGTTTTTTTTTTTTTTTTTTTTTTTTTTTTTAAGGGTCTGAGTACATTCTGGACATGGCAATATAGTTTGATCCCAACTGATAGTATGGCAATAAAAAATAGTTAAACAACTTCTTTCTTTTTCTTGTGAGTTAAAAACACAAAACAGCATGTTGATATTAAGATCTAGCTAGTTTATCTCAATGCCAAATATAATTGGATGTCTCACTTAATTCCAATGTTTTCTGGCAATAGTGGAGATTGATTCAGCTAGAAATATTCCTAACCATAAAGAAAAATTGTTTTCTGTTATTTCTTCCAAGAATGATCAATTCCCCTGTTCACATCACTCATTACCATGATGTACTTAATGAACGTCAGCTGTATGTCACATAGACGAAGTAAAAGTTTCATTTCAGCATGTTTGGTTTTGCCAGAAGAGAGTTAGTCATTATGAATGTTTAATCCTTCCTTGAAATTTTTATTTGTTTGTCTTAACAAACTGCCCATGACAAAGTTGTTATCAACACAGACCCACGTTGACAAAAGTAAACTTTCCAGATGGTGAGCTCCTCTTCCTTTCTAATCATACTCTCTCCTTCCTGGAATGCCTTCTCTTAAATCATTTGTTTCTTTACTTATAGCATTCCCTTTCCATAGAATTTTTACAACTCTCTCCTTGTTGTAGTTTTTCTATCTTTTACAAGGCTCATCTGAATCAGTTCCTGTGGAGCAGGGCTGTGGATCACCTTTGTCTGCTGGAGAACCAGTGAGAACCCGTTCCCTTCCACTTCCTTAACTTGCATACATACTATAACAGCTAAGTCTTTCTTTGTTTGGTTTTATTTTAATTTTCTTTTTGAATTATGTGTCTTGCTGTGAAACCAAGGTTTCTCTCAAGCAAACACTACTCAGGCCTGGTCCAAATCCTTCAAACTCTCTTGTCTCATCCTTCCACCTGGTGTTAGAGATGTCTTCACCATGTTAGACCCACCCTCTTCTTTATTCCACTGCGTCACTCATGTCACTCTGGGATGAAGACTCCTGGCAACTACTAGTCAGTATAGCCATTGTGTACTGCAGGTACCCACGCAGGATTTAATGAGTTTATTATTAAACAAATGAGTCAAGAAATTGAATAAATAGGAGAAGAAAAAGTATCTGCATCTTCCTTATTTCTACCTCCCAGGCCAGTCTTCACACATTGTCACCACATTTGGAAACAACGAGAAGAAGTCTGTCCTTGGTGACAACATTATAGTTCTTTTCTTTAAAAAAGGTGTTTGCTGACAACTTTTTCTGAAGCTTTCTAGGAACAAAAAACAACAAATGAACATTACTGAAGTTTTGTGTTATGTGGCTCTCTAAGGTTCACTGGCCTCCGGTGTTTGCTCTAGATTTTTGTCCACTTTTTGGTAGTTCTGGCTAGATCACTCCAAAGTTGTGAGTCTGTCTCTCATTTAAACAGAACTTTTCAGTTTTTCCCTTGTTCATACTCCACAAAATCCAAATTGCACAGTCCAATTATAACAGCATTAAAAAGCATGGCCAATGTCAATATTAGCAGTTTAATTGGCTGTTAATTTTGCCTTCAACAACTCAGCTTTATTCTGGTATTAATTATTAATCTCTAAAGCTCACACTTCTACTTACATTCATTATGGTTGTGATATCTCTCTATAACAAACATTCTCCAAAAATGCTTATTCTACTTGTTTATCATATTTATTGTGCTTAGACTCATTTAAACATAAATTATAACTTTCATGAGATTTTTTCCCAATCATTTACTTCTCATTCTATAGCATGAAGCAGATTTTCTAGCTCACAATAATTAAATGAAAAAAATGAACCAATATATGAATATGGAAAATAACTCTAGTGTCCCAATGTACCTTACACAGTAATCCAAATACACCTATATAAAAACTGTCATGCTCATTTTGGCATACTTTGTGTTGAATAATTTGACTTTACTATTTGTAAAACTTCTTCATTCCTGTATTTGTTGATATTTAATTCTTTATATTCACTTTATGTGGCTATTTCTGCTTTTTAAAGATAAGCTAAAAGCTTATAAGGGCAGGAGTAGTGTCTAACATTTAATTTCTACCCTACCAATTTGAACAAAATATTTTATATAGTTATATAACTGAACAAACATTTAGAGATAATCAACTCTGGTCTAGTTTATGTAAGCTTTGGGGGGCATAAGCCCAGTTACATGTATATAATAATTGTTTCTGGCTTAATTAAATGCTCTGGGAGATTTTGAGGATCATTTCCAAGTATGAAGATAAAGGATTATAAAGGCTAGAAGCTTGGGATGAGTATAGCAAAATAATTTTTTCCAGACATGATAGGGCTGTTCCACACAGGGACCTATAGAAAGTGGCTCTGTATGTATAAAGACATGTACAAGATTAAGCTCATAACATCATGCACATGAATTGGACGGGGCATGGGATGTTCAGGAGTCCAACCCCTATCTGGGGAGCTGCTTGAAATTGATAACTGCTAGGAGATGCACATTCAGTGTTATTAGAAGGTATGGGCCCTGAGAGGCTGTCCATGATCCAGGAGATTTTTGAATACTCACTCACATGCAGGCAGCATTATGAGTACTCCAAAGTTTGATTTAAAAAAAAAAAAAGAGCACATGAAGTTTGGTGATAAAAGTGTTGGGTCAGGAGATAGAGGAGAAATTGGAGGAAAGAGAATGGAGGTGGATTTGATCAAAATATATTGTATGCATATATGACTTGGAGGCAGGCAGCAGAAAAGACATAAAATGGAGTGATAATTAACCATGCCTAAAGCCATCTGCTTCTTCAGCATTCTTTAGAATTGACTTTTAGAATAGACATAGCCCACACTGATTTTTTTTTTCCACTTTGGTTCCAACTAACATGGGTTGAGAATAATTTTTAAAAATGACTTTTGAATTTTCATATAAAGAAATGGGTTGAATTATGTATTGATGATTTTTTCTTCTTTGCCTCTTTTTCCATCTCTCTTGGTAGTGTAAGATCATTTATTTTAATCAGTCATTTTCTAAACATGTCAAAGTTATGTAGTCAGGAGAATGTACCCCATGCAAAGTTATCACCTGGCAATTCAGTATGTGTGTATCAGGAAAACTTAGAATAATTTATCCTGGATCCATCAAATGTTGCCCTGTCATCTTTTCTAAATTTAGTTTCATGAAGATAATTCAAAAGTTTATTCTTTTTGTTATTTGGCTTAAAAAGAAAAAAAAGGGGAGAGACCTTAATAAAACACTCATGTTAAAGAGTTCACTCTCTAATAAATTATTATATAAATTATGAAGAATAAGAAGAGTAGAGATTAGAATATCTAAATGTAAAGAGATCATAAGAACACATATATATTTCCTTTCCTGATGGAGTCAGTATATCCTGCATGCATGAGTAGAGATACAGCAGGCTGTACAATATACATATAAATATGGATGATTATGATAATAACTATATGCCAAACTAAGAAGGAGAAGGATGAGGAGAGGCGATCACAAGAGAAAGAGGAAGAGGAGAAGGAGGGACAGTTGCTACCAGAGTTGGGAGGGTGGGAGTTGAAGAGATGTGGTTTGAAAGAGTAAGTAAGCATCTAATGTTGTGTAGCATATCTTACTGAACATAATTTATTAAACTGTGTATATGCAAGAGAATACCAGAGATAATTTATACTCTTCTCAAAAAAAGTGATTATTTTATGGATAGATACATCAATTACCCTCATTAAATCATTAAATTTGTTTAAATGTTTCTGAGTACACATTGTACTTGATGAAGGCATATAACTATTCACTAATTAAAATGTATATGCATTTATATGCACTTAGAAATTTAGAAAAGGAACTCTATTTCATAATATTCCCAGTCACAGTACCTCAATGCCACAGGCATAAATTCATGAAGGCTAAATAGTATTAATTCCATGTCAAAATGAATATTTAATAGCAAGAAACTTCTATAATAAATCCTTGACTATTGAAATTACCAGGAAGAGGAATGTTTCTGCAAATTTGAGTCAAAAGACTTGTTGTCCAAATGGCAAAATTGTCATGAAGTGTAATAATTCCCGACTAAGTTTATTTCCTGTTTGTGGAGGTTGCCTTGAACATCTTTAAAACTACAAATACTCAAATACATAATTAACAAAGGAATTTTCCATAAGATCTATGTAAATGGGTGTAGGTGATAGGTTACTGCATGAGAGAAAATGCTGTTCAAGATTAAGGACCTCAATATGAATCCCAAGCACCCATAAGAAGAGCTATGCACTTCTTCATGTGTCTTTGTGCCAGCATTGCAGGAATAGACAGGTGCATTCCAAGAGATTCCTGGCTAGCTAGCCCAGCTGAAATTTCCTTTTCAACATTGGTCACCTATTGGTCAATGAATGGCAGTTGATCAATATTACCAATCTATAAATTTTGATCTCCAGCACTATTATAACACTACATCTTTGTCAGAACTGTTTGTGTGGAGGATGTGAGTTTCCTACTGCCACTTATCTGTAAGAATACCATTATGAGGAAAGAAATGAGACTGTGAGCAATAATTTAAAACTGCTTTAGAGCAGTGAAATCTGAACAGCCAGTAACAGAAGACTATACAGTATGTTCAATGAGAAAAGTTGAAACTCAACTTGAAGTCATGAAAGAAACCATCAAGGAAAAACATGAACATATCACAACAATGGCAAAAGTAAGAATTCCACACAAATTCATGCACTTACAAAGTTAAGACAGTGTAGAGACTTCACTCACTGTATGAAAATTTATTTTCAAAATTAATATAAAAGTCTTTCTGTCTGTAGTCATCATCAAATTGAAATGTTTCTTAAGCTGTTATCCTTAAACTACATGTTACTCTTCACTTATAGACAGTATCATTTATACACTTAGGATGTTTACTGTAACAATCACGGATGTTTAACAGAGTCTTAGTTCTACATCCTTTTAAACACTTCATACACACACACAAACACACACCCCTAAGCTCCCCTGTCAATTAGTATTTATGAGTCTCCCTTCACAAATATTTTCTAAGCAGAAACAAATACTTTTTCATTTCATTGCATCGGTCCTCATTCACACTTGAAGGCATCCATGCTTTCTAGCGCTTTCCTGATTTAACCCTATGTGCTATTACCTTTATCATTTTTTACTTCATTCATTGGTGCTCATTGTTTAATAAATTTGTCTTCCTTCATTTTCCCCTGTAAAATGCAAAATGGAGCAAGAGGATATAAGTGCAGGGCAGAGGAGGGAGCACAGCAAGGAAAACATACTTGGAGAAAATAATGTGGATACCTACCACTGCAGAAGATCTCTGGAATGTATACATGTTAAAAAAACATAATACAGTATTTATGTGAGTTAACACATAATAGGGAGACAATGTTTTCTACTAGAGAATGTATGCAATCAGGATAACAAGCCCAGTGTGTTACCTCTTTTGGAGCAGTTGCTTACTGAGGTCTTGCAAATATTCAAAAACTTCAGAGTGTTGCCACTGCTCTTTGTTGATAGTGAGGTCCTGTTGCAGAAGACACCACATATCTGATCATGGAATATAGGATCAATTGGGTACTAAGATGGAAGACATATTTATAGTGACTATGTTTCATAGTGCGCTGGTATTATGAATGTTTCCAAAGGAGAAAAGTAATCATTAGTCTTAGAAGGCTATAGCCAAAAGTTATCATTAATTGTAGCAAGGTGTGACCATATGATTCACAATAGTGACTAACCTGGTAGGATATACCTAGTAGCTAAATAATAGCATTAATATTATAGAAGCAATAGATCACTTCCTGATTAGATTTGGGGCCCACAATACATGGCAAAACTCATACCTGGCACAATTATTGGGGCCAAGAACCTTTTTTGAAACAGGTAACAGTCCTTAGGGAACAATATGCTATAGAATAATACTGTTATTCTGCTATAAGGCCACACTGTTAAAATGAATTCTAAGGCCTCATAGTCATACCCGTAGATGTCTCTTCAAGTTTCCTCAGAGAAGCTTCTTTTAACATCAGAAGTCATTCAGCAGAGAGATCCACCAGGAGACAATGTGTAGAGAACAAGAGACTGTAGTACATTTGGCTTTGATTGAGACAATTCTGTCATATCCTCTCAGCCCTGGGCTCATCAGTCATAAGAGAAGAGGGGACAGACTGTTAAGATCCATAGATGCTAGACAGTACAACAAAATAGTGTCTTTGGCACAACAAAGCAGTTGTATGCTTGAACTTAAAGGTTATGGAAGAATGCATAAGAAACGTGCAAGGTAAAATAAACGAAGTTGCCAGCATGGAAGGTAGAGATAATTGTATATTCTCACCCATAGTGAGGAGCTCTTGGCAATGGATAGCTTCAGGAGGGGAGAAGAAAAGTCAGTTTTCTCCAATAATGCATCCCTGAGAGGGTACTCTTTCTTCAGTAGATGCCCCTAGACAATGCAAATACTGGCTGAGTGAGGAGTGGGCTTTGTTGGCAAGACAAAACAAAACATGAAGCTGAGAAAGAATTCGAGTAAGAATCTGTGGTGGAATTGAAGCAGAGGGAGCAGGGAATGGTAATCAAAACACATTTCATGCATGAATTCAATTCTCAATAAAATAAATATGAAGCTTTACTCAAAGCACATTTCACATTACCTAATAAATATTTAAAAATGTAAAAATATGAAGTAGTATCAGAAATTAATCTTTGATTGTCTATACCTTTAACACTTTTGAACACAGTTTTTCTTGTGTCCTTCAAAATGGTAAATAGCCTATATTTCTGATAAAATCTGGACCATCCTTCTCACTATAAATTCAATTTGAAAAACATTTTTGTTTAATTTTAAACTTTCATGTGTATGTATGCATGTGCATATGTTTCCCTATGTGGATGTTTCTGCCTCCCTGAGTATGTGGAAGCCAAATTTTATGTCATATGTCTTTCTCCATTGCTCTCCACATCATTTTTCAATAGACAGATCTTTTCTGAGCTTTGTAATCAAGCAGAGAGTCTGGGTAACCAGCCATACTGTGAGTTCACCACCCTCTGCTCTCTGGTGTTGAAACAAAAGTTACATGCAGCCATACTCACCTATTATGTGCACCCAAACTCATCCAGTTTATAATACCAATAAAATACTTTTCATGATTGTTTTCAATCAAGTATATAACTGCACCTTAATAATTTATCTGCAAGTATATCAGTATCATAAATTTCTTTTCTAAGAGAGTTATTAGATCTTTTATACACTAATAATTTCAATAAGTACTTTAATTTGAAGGCAATTCATCCATTGCTTAGTGAGACTTTGAAATTAAAGATATAACTTTTAATTTAAAAAATGACATGTTTATCTCTGTAGATATTTAGTGGTGTATGTATCAATTCTGGAAGCACTCCATCAAACCAAATTCTAGTCTAATGTTAAATCATACTTAAATTAGACTTGTGGGTGATTATCTTTTTGTACATCATATTTAATTTATCAGCATACCTCTTACAACTGATATTCCTTTATTAATCAATTAGATCTTTGATGATCCAATACCTTGCTAATTTCTTCCTTTCTTTCTTTTCTTCCTTCCTTCCTTCCTTCCTTCCTTCCTTCCTTCCTTCCTTCCTTCCTTCCCTTCTTCTTCTTCTTCTTCTTCTTCTTCTTCTTCTTCTTC
>CABHPP010134419.1:11206-24474 GCA_902168425.1 Peromyscus attwateri
TCTGTTGCTGCTGCTGCTTCTCTGTCTCTATCTCTGTCTAACTCTCTCCCTCCTTCTTCAGTGCGAGAGAATGAACAAGAGACAATGTTTTTACAACATTTTAAAATATGTTTAAACCAATAAATTAAGGTAATGAAAATAATCACTAAATTATAACTCAGGTAGTTCACAGCTTTTTGTTCTGCATCATATACATGATGACTGTTATGAGGAAAACAGAATTAAGCAGAGGGCATTGCCTTGGAAAAGCAACAATCACATAGACAGTCTTCAGTGAAAACATGGCATTAGCAAAGACCTAGGAGGTTTATAGGAGTCTAAAATTTTCAGGGATGTTATTAAAAGAGGGGTAGCCAAACAGGGTGAGTTTAATCAAGGAAGGGAGATTGTAAAGTACCTCAGATGTGTTCAAAGAACATTTTACACTTTTTAAAAGTAACATTGGGGGAACTTTAAAGACATCAGGCAAGTTTGCAATTACTTTAATAAGAGCCAATTAGCAATAGGCTTGACATCAACAAAGATACTTCACAGAGTCATAAACAGCATTCCTAGCCTGACATTTCCCAATTGTCAAAACTTCACATTGATTTAGTCAGAAGACCACAATGGATTCTTCCTTTACATATAAGATTTTACAAGACTTTGAGGCTTTGGAGGAATCAGTTCTCATTCTTTCTTCATTAGAATTATCTAGGAGTAAAGAGTACATCATTCTAAGAAAATATATTATGTGCTTCAAAGATTCTTTAAAGTAACGCAATATTATCTAAATCAAGTTAAGGAAAGGGGGTCAGTCAGAGAACTCAACCTGTGAACATTCCCACATGGTGGCCCTGGGGTGTATAACCCATGTGATTACATTTATATCCACCTGAAATAAAATTAATTCAATGAGCTGACTTCCAAAAACAAGCACAGAAAGGACATTTAACACAATAGAAAACCTCTTTGAACCTTCTACTGTGGAGCTGACTTCTGATTTCTATATAACTTCCGTTTCCAGCAGTTCTTAATAAGATTAGCTGCAGGATTTACTAGTAAAGGGCAAAGCCTGTTCAATAATGTCCAACTGTTCACAGTGAATGTGAAATGGGCCTAGATTGAAACATCCATTCTGTCTTCTTAAAAATACTTCCTCTGTGTAACAATGTTTATTCTTGCAGCTTTTCAAAAGAAGCCACTGAGTTTAAAGAGCATGTGATCTTTTGACAGCTCCTGTTATATCTACATTTCTACATTTATTTCTTTCATAAAGTTCCATGGTATTAAATATAAAAGGGTGGTACTTCAAAAAAATCCTGTAAGATTTGTTTTTTTCTGCCAGTTTCCTTTTTTTTTTTTAAACTTTCTTCAAAGACCTGAAGGTAAATGAGATTAAAGAAGATAACTCAAGGAGAAAATTAAAGACTGTAATAAATTTTAATTTGTTCTTCAGAACTATAAATGTTCAGTCAGCATGTAAGTTCTGTTTGTTGAAATTGCATTTTAATATTGGCATGCCATACCATTAGTAATGACTTTTTAAGAGCCAAGATTTAAAATATTCCAGCTACAGTAGGCTAAATAAAGACATGTAAATTTTGCCCTTGGGCCACTCATTCTTTTGGCAATTCATGCATTAGAAAAAGAAAAGTACATCAAAAGTTTTAAATAAGCCACATTTCCCCCCAAATAAACATAAGCTGTAAGGCTTATATTTTAAGTGAACAGAATTATTCTGATAAGTAAAATTATAGAATATACAGCTTTACAAAGGCATGTATCTATATTACATGCATAAATCACATGTAGGCAAGCAAGATACTATGAGGAAGAAATGTAGGAAGCTTGAATTTGGTTCACAGAAAGGGAGTGCTATTTCTGTCGTTAAAGGTCTAGAGAGGATCATTATTAATTGACAGCAGGAAATACATATTAAAATTACATATAAGGTTAGGAGGGGTGGGGAAACTAATGTAGCACAATGTTACCAAATGATAACCAGAGGGAAATTAAACATTAACTTCATTTTATCAAAATAAAGAGTAAAGAAATGTGAATTGTACTAATTCTTCATTGGCTGAATCAAATACCACAAAGTCGATGATTTTACTAGATACTCAAATACCGTGAAAGTCAGTGATTTCACTAGATACTGGGATGTGGAGATGGGTTAGATAGGAGTAACTGAGATAATCTGCACAAGAAAGTAATTATGTATCACCATGCTTTATTGAGTCTTTTAATAGTGTAGTGAGTACTTTAGCACCCTGATCAAGAGCAAGCTGGTGTCCTGGGAAAAGCCTTGATGGAAAGCCGAACAGGACATTTAAAGTCAAAAGGCTGCAATGACATCATGACACAAGGTGCAGGTGGAGAAGAATTTTATGATGTAACTTTGGCTCCTGTTAAACATTAGAAAAAGGCCTTTTTTCCAGAGGGACAAAACTATTTGTATGCATTAAGCCCCCTCTCAGCATGGAAAGAGGACTCTTTGGAGGTTATAATACACTTTACCAAGAAGACTGAAAAATCATTAGTTTATGGATAAATGCAGCTCCCAATTACAGGAGGTACAGGGTTGGGGCAACCTGACCTTTTCTAAGTCATCTTAATAAAGACTTGGTTCTTGTAACATGCATACTAGTGGTCAGAAAAGACATTAAAGAAACACACATGATTGAACTATGGGGATCATGGGTGGAGAGTGCTATGAAAATGTACACTGGTCATTAATTTAATTACGGGGGCTTGGAGGAGGGCTTCCTTGAGAGAATAACATTATTGGAGCAATGTGGAGGAAGGCTAGAGTTCCAGGCAGAAATAGTGGACTTTGAACAAAAGTGCTTTAGAAAGATCACCAAATATAAAAATCTGGAGTGAGAGGGACACAAAATACAAGGCCAGAATCTGGAGTTTTGGTCCATAGAAGGCAAGTGAGTGTCAGTGTGGACTCTGAATGAGAAACTCCATACAGGCTTATTTTTCCTGGCCAGAACAAAAGCACAGAAGACAGAGGGCACAGATGATTTCACTCTGAGTCAACTATCCACAAAAATATCCACACAGGCCCACTAAAGTATAATAATAGGTACACATTGATAAATGGAGCGAACTTAGCTGTCTTTTTCATTTTGTTGACAGTACATTTTAAAATAATGAAATCTTTCGAATGTTGAAGGATCTGTTGGACATATAATGTCAAGCATCACTTTGATGCCATCATTTTACAGTGAGTGGAGAATCAGATTTCAAACCACATTATCAGGCTTTGATTTATGCTCATAGCGTAGATTTTTGTTACTCACTGTGATTCTTATTAAAAATGCTGATTTGGAATGGTCAATCTACTAACAATTACATTTTTAGTCAAATATTTTACTGTGAGTAAGGCAATAAAATATCTTATATAATATATTCCTTCAATAAATCTGGCAAAAATCACTTGGTTTACATCTCTTTCTTCTTTTTTTTTTTTTTTTTTTAAGCTGATTGAGTTTTTTTTTTATTGCAAACTGTTTGAACATCAGCTTAACCTTCATGCATGGTACTCAAAAATAACACAGCTTTTCAATTAGAAAGATCACGTTAAAATGAGGAATTAAGCACTAAAAGGCTGAGTTTTTTGTTTTTTTGTTTTTTTAAGGAATTTTCAAGTACCAATATGTATAGTGAGAGAATACTAATTTTGGTTACACTTTCCCCCTTACTGTTAAATATACAAACTATAATACCTTTAAAAATAAAACTCTGGATATTTTTATAAAACTAGTTACATTATAAACTAATTCAGTCTTGTTTAATTTACATTAGGTTTTATGTAAGAAATGTCATCAGATACCCAATGAGCAGGCTGACTGCAGTAGACTCAGACAGGGCCAGTGTAGCTGAGAGTCTTTTCGTGGTGAGAAGAACATCCCAGTGCCTTTAACCTGAATTTCTAATCTTAAGTGAAATGGGTGCAGCATTCCTTTGGGAAAAAAGCTTCCACTTGGTAACTTTGTATTTTTCTCACCTAAGTATTCCCCAAAGCACCAGCCTTCTCTTCCTTCTTGGACATCTCTTTCTTCTAATGTATAGTATAGTGTAGCACATGTTGCCATGTGAACACAAAGGAGAAAGGGGTAAACATAATTCCTATTGACATCACACAGCCAAATAAAGCAACACATAAAACAGTATCTAGTGTTGAATGCTTAATGGACAGTGTTGGCCCTTTGAATCTGTTTTTTAAAAGTACTCTCAACCTGTGTCCTTTGACTAACATTCCTTCATCATCTCTCCACACTCAGTGGCACAGTAAGGTAACAGAGTATTCTGACAGGGACAATGGATATTGAAACTCTTTGCCAGAAAGTAGCTTTACTTGTGCCAGCATTTGCTCAGAAGATTCACATTCTGAAAGCTGACCCCCGAGGGGAGCAAGACTTTGCCTTATATCCATGCAGTTTACTCCCTTTGCTCCCCTAATATGGTAACATAGACTCTCCTTTGGATATTTTATGGCTACCGGCAGTCACAAGCAGCTACACGATTGAGAGAGGGTTTCTGTTACACAGAAGACTCTGACACTGATTAAACCATGCTATTTAGTATTTGTCCTAAGAAGGTTCTCATCACAGCAAGCTTCAAGAAAAAGAGAACAGGTAAGAGTATGACAATACTACATGTTTGAATATGATCCAGTCCACACAACTCTTTATATCACGTGAAAACTACTACATTTCTTCGGTGAATATTTACTTTCCTGTGTTAGAATAATTCCAATCCTCCAGCTCATGGATCTGTATTTCAGACCTTTAGATGTGTTTTTTTCATAGCACTCTCTCCCTTTCTTCTCACAAATCAGTTATTTCTCTTTTTTATTTTTATTTTTATTTATGCTTCTCTCACACATTACATCCCGACCTCAGTTTCCCTCCTCCAGTCTTCTGACCTTCATCATTCAGAATCCACTCCTCCTCCATTTCTATTCAGAAAAGTGCAGGTCTCCCAAGGACATCAACCTAACACGGCATAACAAGATTCAATAAGAATAGGTACAAACCTTCATTTCAAGGCTGGGCAAGGCAACCCACTGGGAGAAAAAGGGTCTCAAGAGAAGGAAAAAGATTCAGAAACTCCCAGTGTTAGGAACCCCACAAGAAAACCAAGCTAACAACCATAACATACATGAACAGGACCTAGCACAGACCCATAAAAAGTCTGATAATCCCTTCAGTCTGTGAACTCCTATGAGCCCTGCTTACTTGACCATGTGAGCTGTGTCTTCATGGTGTCCTTTACCCCTCTGTCTCTTACAATCCTTCCTGCTTTCTTCGGTGGGTTTCCCCTCATTCCACCTCAATGTCTGGCTGTGTATCTCTGCATCTGCTCCAATTGGTTACTGGATGAAGCCTCTCTGATGACAGTTGAGATAGGAACCGATCTACGAGCATGGCAGAATATCCTGAGAAATCAATTCATTTACTTGTGTGTGTGGGTGTGTGTGTGGGGGGGGGAGGGGGTGTGTATGTGTGCCAGTCATTCATGTTTAATTCTGTCCTAGGTCTCTGGTGTATCCAGCCTCTGGTTTCTGGCCTTCCAGACAGTGTCAGGAGTGAGCTCTGTCTTGTGACCTGGGCCTCAAGTAAGACCAAACATTGGTTGGCAGCTCTCACACATTCTATGCTGCCATTTCTCCAGCACATCCTGCAGGCAGGACAACCTATAGGTCTGGAAGCTGTCCCTAGTTACAGAAGATAGCCAGTTCAGGCTCTGTATCCCCCCATTTTGGAGTCTTGGCTAGGATCACCCACATAGATTCCAGAGAGTTTCCACTGCACTAGGTTTCCACTGCACTAGGTTTCCACATGTCCCACCCAGATGCCCTCCACTTCCGGTTGTGTCTCTCAGTACTTTCTCCTTCATTTCCTCCCCACCCTGTCATGTCTCCTTTTCTTATCCCCACCCAGTCTGTTAAATGTCTATTTTTGCCCCTAGTGAGTATGCTTCAAGAATACAGGCCCTCTTCTTATCTAACTGGCTTCATATTCCCAATATACAGTGAAATCACTGTCTTGGTAGTAATTAGTTTAACCAATGAAATACCTTTAAATATAACCCAGAGGGATGTCTCTGACTACAGAACAGATAATAATAACTACTACCAACATTTTGAGCAATGGAGTGTGGAATTAGAAGGGATTTTTCTGTTTTATTCCTTACAGATCCTTCAAATATAGAGTGCTAGCTGCATAAACTTCCATTTGAAGTCTTATACTCTTGGAAGGAAAGATTTGTTTTATGCAATGATGGATACAATGTAATAGGGTTCTCTCATACTCACACCAGCTGGAGGCTAGCTTCTTGGTTTGTTTTAGTTTTCATTGTTTGGTTGATTTAATGTTTCCCTTTGAGACTTCAGAGACATGAAGTTCAGAAAGGTTTGGGGAATGTGTTTCCTTTTCCCCAGGTCAGTTAGTATTTGGTAAAATTCCCACAGGACAGCTATTTACTTAATAGTTTTGTTTTGTATTGTTTTTACTATGGGCCTTAATAAAAACATGTTTCTGCCTCTTGCCATAGTGCATTGTGTGAGAATTAACAGAGAGAGCTCTCAGTTATAACACTCGTGAAAGCTTGGATAATCTCCTCCATTTTTGAACTTGGTTTTCTGGTGTTCCATCTAGTTAATTTCCCCACAGGTTTTAGATATTAGTTTGTACACAGAGCCTCATGTAATTTGACTGTCACAATTTAGGTTTTCCAACTTTGATTTGGGTTCTGTGAAATTTCTAGACGTGAGTTTTCCTCAGCCAGTTGAATAGCAGTGTATACCAGCTTTCCCAACCCTGAGTTGAGAGCTTGAAATGACCTCATCACGATGATGAAGATAGGAAGAGTTGCTGTTATTCTACTTATTCATCTTCATTTTTGTTGTGGATATAAGTGATGATTGTGTTTTATTTAATTTTACCTATGCCATTATTTTAGTAAAATATGATCAAATCATTGACTGTTCTGTTATTTCATTCAGTTTATTCCAACCTACTTTAACTAACTTTGTTTTGAATTCTTAGAATATATATCTAAGCTCTTACCTTTGAGTATGTGCAGACAGAAATTGGACCAAAAACAACCAAATATAACAAAGAGTAGTAACAGATGATTGGTCAGAACAAGATAGAGAGGAGATAAAATGAAACTTTATTGTATTTAATGAAAAAACAATATAGTAAAACTATGAGAACAAAAATTAACATGTGTGAATGTAATTTGTACAATATATACACACAGGAACAAATACAGCAAATGCATTTTTATAAGTAGTTATGAAATAAATGCCAAGTAGAGAAGGCAAAGATTAAAAAAAGATGCCTTTTCAATTCTGAAGTTCTAGACAGTTAACAGCATTTCCCCTTAGCAAAATGTTTCATAGAAAAAAGTTTTATGTTAGAAGCAAGAATCAACGCTTAAGTACCCCTCTCATTTATCAGGGATTTTCTTCGAAATCTTTTTCAATTCAAAGGCTTGGGTGTTGTTCAAATTCTACAATGTTATAATAATTATGTAAAAAATAAAAAAATCCGTAAAATGATTTAAAGACACAGAACCTTCAACAGGAATTTAATAAAATATATCAAGCCAAATGCAAACATTAATCTGCTGAAATTCATTCATAAGTTTTCATTATTTTAGAATTGAATTCTCAATTTACTATTCTGTATTTATAATTTCTTCAACGTATTTTATTCTAAATTATTTTTTAAATCTCAAATATTTTTAATTTTTTATGTATATGAGTGTCTTGATATTTTAAGTATATTATCCATGCTTGCATTTTACAATATAATACATTTTAAATTAAAATTTTGGGTAAGACAACTGCATGCTTTTAAAAAAATATTTTGAAAGGGAAAATAACTAACTGAGGGCATTTCAAATAAAAATGCAATGCTACAGTAAAAGCTGAATATCAATGTGATTTCTTAGTATACATAATAAGAAAAAAGAATTACTAGAAAATGTAATATACTGTTATTTGATGGAAGCAATCTTCAGTCTTAGCAATTCCATCCAATTTCCTGAGAGGACACAAACACCATCAATTTGTAAGGGCAATGGCTATGTTTCCTTTTTTTTAAACCAAAATGTACACCTGGAAATGGGTTGGTAAATAGATTAAAGCACAAACACATTTTTTTCTTCCGTAAATGATGAGTTGCTTGGCAACTTGCAAGTATCCTGCCTCCAGTCCTTTGGAAGAAAGTGTTTCTTTTAACTTTTGGAATGAGGGTTGTATATTTAATAATGGGAGAAGGGTAGAGGTATGGCTGGGGCAGCTAGTCACATTGTAAACACGTCTGTTCAATTCAATTTCTCCATTTTATTAAGTTGAAGACCCCAGCTCATGTGAGGATACCTTCCACTTTCAGAGTTGGTCTTTTCTCCTCAGCTAAACTTTTCTGGAAAATCCCTCTAGACACACCCAGAGGTGTTTCCAAGGAGATTCTAAATGTTATATAGTTGACAATGAAGCTCATCCATCAAACCCTGAACATTATGCTTGGTGAAGGTCATTAGGATGCTTTGGGAGCGCAGTGCAGTGATATCTGGCTTGGCCTCCAGAGAGGGACCAAGAAACAAATAGTCTAGAGTTATAAGTTGTGACAATGGTGTTTCAATCAAAATGAGAAGTATCTTCAAAAACAAGGGAAATTTGAGGTCTTAGTGGGTAGGAAGAATATATTTAGAAGAATGTAGCTAGTGATACTTTGATGTATTATAGGGAGGTATGCCATAATGAAGTTAGCCTGGGTCATTCTGGGCCAGAAGTAAACATATTATCAGCTCTTCTCTGGAAGGAAAGTGGCTTCTGCATTCTAATTTAAATATATCTTTTAAATTGAGAATTTTATATATTAGTATTATATTAATATTTTCGAGTGTTTTTTTTTTAAATTCCATCTAAAACTTGACAAAAGCTGTTATCATGATTCTAGCCTAAGTTGCTAGAAAATGAAGTACATGGTACTTTATGTTTGCACCGACCAGCAACCTTTGGACTTCATGGTTAAGAGAGTGGAAGGCCAGCTGAAACCATAAATCCATGCAAATGAAGTGATTGTTGAATATATACAGAATCAGAGAGTGTTGTCTCTCTCCTTTCAACCAGAATACTAAATCTTTGGTTTCTTCATTTCTTCTCTATATTTGACACATACATGGACCATTTCCATAAGTGTAGTTCTTGGCAAAGAAATGGTAGTGATGCCATAAGAGAAAATGTTATTTTACCCTTACATCCCTGTTGTCCTAGGATCGCTTTACTGAACTGTACTGAATATATTCTTCAGTGATGTATCACTGAAATTAGTTCTCTTTTTTAAGGAAACACAAACTGAATATTTTTCAAAAAGAAATGAACAGTAAAAAGCAAATGAGGACACAGAGACAATCCAAATCAATTTATTATGTTTCTCCCTATCTATTCTTAACGAGAACAATACACATTCATAAGAAATTCAAAGTTTGAGTTTGATTTTTTTCAGGGCCGGAAATGCAGTATGATGTATTCTGGATGTTAGACAACAGTGCTAAGCAGAACTCCTCAGGAGTAAAATAACAAATGTCTCCAGAGCAAGGGATTGATATCCTGAGATGACTGGTACGTCCCTTGTACGAAGTGCATTTCATATTTATGATATTTTAAATTACAATAGACTTACTGGGACTTACAGACATGTCTTCTGATATGAGACAGAAGAAAACGAAAAATTAAGGGACTATTCTATTGCCACTAATCTCAATTCTTTGGTTCTATTTTGATTCTTTAAACTTTTCTTAAGGTATGAATTTTATATCAAAAATTATAAGATATATATGTGTATATATACTCTTGTCATGATATTAATGGTCATATAGAGTACTAATTAATTCTAGAAAAAAGAGTTCATTTAGCTGCCTATACATGTTTTTGTGTTGGAGTCTCTATCAGTTTTCTGCAGGGAATCATGACCAGGACTAACAGAGAATTTGAAGTCTCCAGAAATATGATGGGGTACCATAACCAAGATCCACTTGGACAATAATATTACCACTAAGCTGACAAACATTACCCACAGATCAGCTTTGGACTACAAACTGCTCAAAACAATTTTAAGATGGCTAGCTGAGATGATCCAGCCTCACAGACTACTTAAACAAGGACTTGAGATAAGCCCTGCACTTTGGCATTGTGCAGAGACTGGACAACAAATGATATAGCTACCTCTCCTGGAACTTGCCAATTAACCCCAAAATTTCCTTTTCAGGATCCCCTAAAGATGCCTTCACCCACAAACAGCAGGAAGCAAATTTAAGAACATGATGCCCACATTCCCAAGAGGTAGGGTGGTGTTGGAGACTGACCCAGGACTGTTTGACCCAGGAATGTTATGTTTGGAATTTCCTGCTTGGAGTCTTGCAAAACAAGACGTCCTTGGCTAACTGCAAGTCTTGCAAAAACAGGACGACCTTGGCCTAACCACAAAAATGTACGATTAGATAAGGCCTCATACAGTAATCAGCCAGCTGCAGGAGCCTGTGGCCAAAGAGACCTCGCCCGGACCACTCTGACTTCTTCTGAAAATTTTCCACTCTCCTTTCTCTGCTCCCCCTCCCTGCCTGAAGCCCTGCATATAAGCCTCAGCACCCAGTCAATAAACGAAGCCTTGACGCGACTCAGACTGACTCTGTCATTCATTATATGTGCCTGGCTTCCTTTCCCTCTCACCCCCATCGTTTTTCAGGTGGTTCCCTCCTCGAGACCCACGAATAACCTGGCCTGCTGGACGGGTCAGGGTGGGGTGAGTGGTTTTTTGGTCTTTCAATGGGTTTTGGGTTTGGGATAGTTGTCACTGTTTAGGAGAGTTGGTTACAAGTTGTTGTTGTTAATGGTCAGGAAAAGGGCTAAACAAAGGAGATTAGATTTAAGGTTCTTGTTTTAAAAAAAGAAAAGAAGAAAGAGGATATAGATAAGAGATAGATAATTGAATCTACTCTGAAAAAAAAAAGAGATACAGAAATGATAGAATAAAGGGTAGATTATTGAATCTACCCTGAAAATAAAAGAGAGGACATAGATATGATATAGATAAAAAGGTATATTATTGAATCTATGTTTAAGACAACTACTAGTTGTAAATACTTTTCATTGGATTGAATTTTTATATATTGTGTATAAATTATATATATTGAGATTGATATTGTTAGAAATGCTGTATATATATTTCTAATCTTGTTCAGGATACTGTACCTATAGAGTTCATTTAACAATATATTGCTCTCAGAGACTGCAACTGTAACTGTTCCCTAATACAGAGGCTGCCAGCACCTGACTGGACTAAGAGATGAGTCTTTATCCCCATACTGGAACACCCCAGCCCCTAGACTTTGGGCCCAGGGGCACAACCCTGCGCCCCTACACCACCACCCATTGCAGTTCCCATTTCAGGCCAGTTGGCAGGAAGATCTCCTGCAGACAGATCAGACTACCACCATCTACCACACACTAAGAGTGCAGCTACTCCCTGAGACAGCCCAATACTGCCAGTTGGATTAAGAGCTGCTCCCTGAGACAAAGAGTCCATCAGTATCGACTAGATCAGGAGCTCCCACTGAATCAAGAGTATCAATCAGACCAAGAGAGGCTCCCTCAGACACAGACTCCACCTGCACCAAGTGGAGAAAGAGATGGGTAGATGCCAGTGCAAAAATACAGTCAACAACATAAAAATAATATGGCTCCATTAGAACCTACATCAGCAAGACCTGAACATCCCAACACAGAAGAAACAGAAGATATCTACCATAAAAATGACTTTAAGAAGATATTAGAGATCTTAAAAGAGGAAATGAAAAATTCCCTTAAAGAAATCGAGGAAAAGTCCTGGTTTTTTTTTTGTTTGTTTGTTTTTCCATATGAAGTTGAGTATTATTCATTCCAGGTCTGTGAAGAATTGTGTTGGTATTTTGATGGGGATTGCATTGAATCTGTAGATTGCTTTTGGTAAGATTGCCATTTTTGCTATGTCAATCCTGACTATCCATGAGCAAGGGAGATCTTTCCATTTTCTGACATCTTCATCTTCTTTTTTCAGGGACTTAAAGGTCTTTCATATAGGTCCTTCACTTGCTTGGTTAGTTTTACCCCAAGGTATTTTATATCATTTGTGGCAATTGTAAAGGGTGATATATCTCTGATTTCCTTCTCAGCCTGTTTGTCAATTGTATATAGAAGGGCTACTGATTTTTTTTGAGTTGATCTTGTATCCTGCTGTGTTGCTGAAGGTGTTTATAAGCTGTATCAGTTCTTAGGTTGAATCTTTGGGGTCACTCAAGTATACTATCATGTCATCTGCAAATAGGGAAAGCTTGACTTCTTCTTTCCAATTTGTATTCCCTTAATCTCCTGGATCAGGCCCTCTGGATAAGTGAGACAGTTGATTAGCTTGATCTGTTTGGGAGGCATCCAGGCAGTGGGACCGGGTCCTGTACTCAGTGCATGAGTTGGCTGTTTGAAACCTGGGGCTTATACAGGGACACTTGGCTCAGCCTGGGAGGAGGGGACTGGACCTGCCTGGACTGAATCTACCAGGTTGAACTCAATCCTCAGGGGAGTCTTTGCCTTGGAGGAGATGGGAATGGGGAGTGAGCGGGGGGGTAATGAGGGGGTAGGGATGGGGGAGAACAAGGGAATCTGTGGCTGATATGTAAAATTAAATTAAATTATAAAATTAAATTAAATTAAAAAAATAATACAAAAGGTTCAAATAAAAAAAAGAAATCAAGGAAAAGTCAAACAAAAAAATGGGAAGAAATCAGTAAATTCCTTGAAAACCAAGAGAAAGCAATTAAACAAGGGAGGGAAACAGTTCAAACTTTCAAATCTGAAATGGAAAAAATAAAGAAGACACAAACTAAGGTAATGTTGAAAGTGGAAAATCTGAGTAAACAAACAGGAACTACAGATGCAAATATAACCAACAGAATGCAAGAGATGGAAGAGCAGATCTCTGGCATTGAAGATACGGTTGAGGAAATAGATTCATTAGTCAAAGAAAACACTAAAACCAACATTGTCATGACCCAAAATGTCCAGGAAATTTGGGACACCATGAAAAGACCAAATCTAAGAATAATAGGGATAGAAGAAGGAGAAGAATACAAACTCAAAGGCACAGAAAATATATTCAGCAAAATCATAGAAGAAAACTTTCCCAACCTAAAGAAGGAAATGCCTATAAATATACAAGAAGGTTACC
>CABHPP010134420.1:0-15454 GCA_902168425.1 Peromyscus attwateri
AACCAAGGAATATGAGATTAGTGGAAATACAATAGTCCATTAATTTTGGTTTTTCTTCTGTGCCATACCAGGTGACTTTTCTGACATGAGACAGAGATTTTGGATTTTTCTTTAACAAGCATGCTTGGGTTTAGAGAAGGAGAGAACCACACTCTAACTCCAAAGCCAGCTTTAATTCTTAATTGAACTGGGATTACAAAAAGACCATTTGACTTATATATCTGTAGCAAACAGCAGAAACAAAAATTTGAAATTTATGAAATTTTATCCTATTGGAAATGTGATATACCAAAAGACCAATTTACTCTTTTTCTTTGGACATTTTATCTGATTGACTCCTTCTTTTTTTTCAGATGTCTCATTTGTATAGTGGTCTTCAGATTCTTTAGTTGGATACCTTCATTCTCCTGTAAAAACAAAACAAAACAAAAACAAAACAAAAACAAAACAAAACAAAACAAATTACCCTTCCCCAACCATAACTTTGGGGAGTTTCCATTTTGCCAGGTTATATCTGATCAAATGAAAAGCATTGGTTAGTCTTATAAGTTAGTTTAGATTGAGTAGCCACACTGATTGGTGAACTATCTTCTCTTTTAATCAAGAGGTCTCTACTGTTTGAATCTAATCTTTATCAATTTTGATGGTATTCATAGCTTTTCTTCTCATGTGGAAACAAAAGCAAAACCTCTTCCCCAATGTAATACATATCCCCATTGCCATTCTGATGTCAACACATTTTTACAGTATACAGACTGATTTAATTCAGCAGTTTTTTCTATTATCCAATGTCTCTCCACAGCTGTCACTCCTTTCTCATTAGCATTAAAAAATTAAACTTAATAAAAAATTGTGCAACCCAGCCTTGGTGCAGTGGGAAGAGGCTTGGACCTGCCTAGGCTCAGTGTGCTGGGCTCTGCTGACTCCCCAAGGGAGACCTCGATTTGAGGGATATGGGGATGTGGGGTGGCTTGGGAAAGAGGGCTGGAGTTAGGAGGGGGAGGAGGGGGAAATCTGTGGATAGTATGTGGAGTGAGTAGAAATTTTCTTAATAAAGAAAACTGAAAGAAGAAAAAAAAAAGAAAAAAAATCTATTTTCAATAAAAGGAAAACAAACAAACAAAAGTACTTCCTCAGACCAGTGAGTTGGCTCAGCAGTTATGGCACTGACCACCAGGGCAGTGTTCAATACAGCCTGAGTTTATTCCCAGGAATACACATGGTAGAAGGAGAGGACCCATTCCTGAAAGTTTTCCTCTGACTCACACCTACAACTAAATAGATAAGTAAATGAAATGTTTTCAGAAATAAAACACCTTTTCTGTGTGTTGACAGTGATTTTTACAGATGGATGTATTGCTACATGACTCCATCCCTCAGAGTGACAAAACTGGGAATCTAAACATAAGGCCATAGTAGAGAAGCAAAAGAGAATGCATACTTGGAACATAGATGAGTGGCAGAAACTAGGAAATAGTTTCTAATCAAATTTGTAATTATTTATAGTTAAAAAATTAAATGTAAAACTTGAATGTTTGGTTCCTTTGATGCCCATGGATTTCTTTACAGATGATGGTGATACTATTAAATATATGAAACATGCTTTTTTCTTGAAAATAAAAATAAAACATGAAGTTTAGAAACAAAAAAAAATGTGCAATCAATTTCTGGGGGTCTTTATTACCCCTTTCTGTTTATTAAGCATATCTTTTAAAATGAGATTAGATTTTTTTTAAAACTACTTGCCTTGTAGGTTTTGTGGTATACCTGTAATATGCTTTACTTTGTAATATGCAAAAAATGTTCCATTTTACTAGAGACATATGCTGGAGCATTGTCAGTCTTAATTTGTACAGGTATTCCCATGATGGCCATAACTACACATACATGTGTAATTACAGATCAGCCTTTTCAGAACTCAGAGCAGTTGATCATTAAAGTCCTGAATATGTATCTATGGTACGGTGTACATATTTTAATTTCTCATACTCTGCAAAATAAAACACATCCATTTGCCAGGTTTCATTTTTTGAGTACCCTTTGGGTTACTTCCTGTAGGTAGTAGAGTTTAATAATATAAAGAACAAGTAGGACCTTACCGTATAATTTCCTTGGCTTGTTACCAAGTGATAGGAAAGTCTTTTTTCAAACCCTTGCTATTTACATGATGTTTTTTTAAATGAAATTCTGAGGATCCTAACATATTTACTACTAAGAGTTTATCAATTTTATCATTACCTTGAACTAGAGGACCTTGTAAAGCCATATGTTATCTGATATGTATTATATACAAGGAATGATTTCTATTTCTGATCATTTCTTCTAATCAAATAAATAACAAATTTGATTCTGAATCATCTGGTATAAGTTCAGCAGAATCAAAATGTAAAACAACTCTTTCTGCATATTTAGAACCAGTAACTATATTAAGAGTTTCTAGAAAATTTAATAATATCATGAGAATAACATAATTCTAACTTTTGAACAGAATCATAAAGGATTTGGACCACTTTACTTAAATTTCCTGACATATAACCTGCCTTTCCTGATTTGTTTGCATAAGTATAAAATGTAGGGGCTCCAGAAATTGGTGTTACCCATACAATGTGAGGAAGAATCCAGACAATTCTCTTTATAAACTGAAGTCTCTTGCTTTTGGAATATTTGTTGCTAATTTATCCCCAAAAAAAAATCTCTGCAAGTTTTTTTTGCCAATGTTCATTTTTTTGTCCATAATGAGGAAATTTCAGTATTAGTAAATGGTAGCATCAATCCAGAAACCTTTTCTACATAAGTCTTTAATGTTTTACTCCATTTGTATGGTAAAAATATCCATTCTAAGATAGTATCCTTTCTCTTCATTATAATTCCTGTAGGAGAATGCATAGAAGGTAAAATAACCATAATACATTCATGCTCTGGATCCAAATGATCCACGTGTGCATCCTGTAACTTCTTTTTTACCAAAGTCAATTCTGTCTCAGCCTCAGCTGATAATTTTCTTGACAATTTAAGTCCTTATCACCTTCTAATATTTGAAATGAATTACTTAGTTCTTGAGTGGTCAATATAATTGTGGGTCATAGTCAGTTAATATGTCCTAGCAATATTTGGAAATTATTAAGAATTCATAATTGATCTATCCTGTTCTTGTGAACATATAGTAAAAAAGCAGTTTTTTAAAACAAGCATTATAATAGACCATATTTTAGATAGGAGAATAGGCAAGGGAATTCCATGCTGTAAAAAGCTCATTCACTGAATGACCTTATTAATAGCACTGAGATCTGTTAGCAGTCTCCACTTCATGGTTTATTTCTGAGACTGGAGGAATGTTAATCTGGGTGTTCCACTGCTATAACAAACCAAGTCCCATTAATCTGTTGCTATGTTTGTCACATATGGCTTTAATTTTCTTCTCTGTGCTTCTGGTGCTATACATTCAATCCCTCTTGTGCTTTGTTTTACCTGAGATAAAGTTCCAATCCTTAGAAGCTGAATATTTACTTCTTGAAATGGCCAATTTGGATGCCAAGGTTTGGGTGCCATTATTGTTACATCTGCTCCTGTGTCTACCAAACCCTCTATTTCAATGCCATTTATTTTTATTTTTAATTTTGGTCTTTGATCATCTATAGAAATCTGCAAAATATTTGCTTCATGTTCCTCCTAAAAATTTTGTTTTATCTTATAAAACTTTTCTGTCACCCAGTGCAGTATAGTTTTTCACAATAGGCATTAAGTCTTTTAATTGCTCTGTGGAAAAGTTTTCCCAATGCTGACATTGAATGGTTGACCAAATTTGATATGGGGGCCTGTGAGAGGCCCCTTAAAGCATTCCACAATGGCAAAGGATTACCTTGACTGCCCCATGTTGATCTACATTCATTAGTCTAATGCTGACCTTTGCCACACCTTCTGCATAATCCAGAAGACTGGGGCCTTCTATTTCAATTATCTCTTGAAAAAATATTGTTCCTAGGAATTCATTGTGTACAATCACATTACAGATGACTTGGTTTAACACAATTAAACAACTAATCTTTTGATTTTTCTTAAAATTCTTAGAAAGCAATTCTTCTATCCAAATATCATCATTAGTATGAGATCCAATATCAGCTACATTTCCAGTCCATTCATCTATGAGTTCTGATCTTAATTTTAAAGGTCTAATAACACATTTGCATTCTGAACTAGGATTTTCAAAAAGATTTCAATTTCAATTTCAAAAAGATTCAATTAATATTTGTCTATTTTCTGGATCTGATATCATTCTATTTACAGCTGAGGCCAATCTTCATAAAAAAATCAGTGAAGACTTTTTTGGGCCTTGTATAATTTTAGTAAATGGTTTAGTCTTCTTTCCTGATTCTTCAGTATTGTTCCAAGCATTCAAAGCTGCCATATGACATAGGGACAAGGTATAATCATCAAATGTATTCTGTCTTTCCAAATCAGCATAACGGTCCTCACCAATTAATTACTCTTGGGAAATCTCATAACCTCTAGCCCAACCTCATTGTTCTATGACTATAGCTTCATCTATACACCACATTTTCCACTGTAACTGAGGACCAGCTTCCAATACCGATATAACTAAATCTTCCCAGTCTTGTGGGATAATTCTGTTCTGAGTGTCCCATGAATTTAACATCTGCTGCACAAAAGTGAATGCCTATCATATGAAGCTATTGCTTCCTTGTATCTCTTCTAATCTAACATTTCTAGGATACCAATTAACTTCTGAATGGCCTTGGGGGAGTATCATCTGGTGGTAATTCTTGAATAGTGGCTGGATAAATTAAGGTTGGTTTTCCAATATCCTTGGGCTGCTCCTCTTCAGTTGCATAATGCAATGGTGCAGTACCTTCAGCTCTAATTGTCTCTGTCTATGTGTGAAATATTTTTCTTATTTGAAATAGTATGTCTTTCTAACGATTGTATCTTTCAGTCAATTTTTCATATTTGACACTGATACCAAGGAACTATTTTAGGGATAATACATGAATTACCAAATTGATAATGATTATAATAAACATTATGAAATTCCCAGCAGCTCTAGGATGTAGGCCCCTGAGGCACAACCCATACTCCCCTAATACCACCCATCGCTGCCTCAGGTGCAGGCCAGGAGGGAAGACTCCTGTAGGTAGACACCCCCTCCAACACCCCCATGAGACCCTGCAATCTATGAGACCCACTCCCAGCCCCAAATCCACTCATCCCCCGGCAATCAGTGTCTTCCTGAGAAACAGAATCTGCCAGGTCTGATTAAACCAAGATTGGCTCCCTGAGACATAAACACAGCAAGCACAGATTGGACCAAGAACAATACCCTCAGATATAGACCCCTCTTGTACCAATTGGAGGAAGAGATGGGTAAATACCAGTGTGAAAATACATACAACAACATCAAGAGCAATATGGCACTACTAGAACCTAGTACTTCTTCAACAGCAAGACCTGAACATCACAATATAGAAGAAGTAGAAGGAAGTGACCTTAAAAATAACTTTATGAAGATGATAGGGGTCTTTAAAGAGGAAATGAAAAAAAACCTTAAAGAAACTGAGGGAAAGACAAACAAAAAATTGGAAGAAATCAATAAATCCCTTAAAGAACACAAAGAAAACCATGAAAAAGCAATTAAACAGGTGAAGGAAACAGTTCAAGACCTGAAAATTGAAATAGAAGCAATGAAGAAGACACAGACCAAGGTAATACTGGAAATGAAAAATCTGAGTAAATGAACAGGAACTACAGATGAAAGCATAACCAACAAAATACAAGAGATGGAAGATAGAATCTCTGGTGTGCAGGATACAGTAGAGGAAATAGATTAATCAGTCAAAGAAAACACTAAAGCCAAAAATGTTATAACACAAAATGTCCAGGAAATCTGGGACACCATGAAAAGGCCAAACCTAAGAATAGTAGGGCTAAAAGAAGGAGAAGAATACCAATTAAAAAGGCACAGAAAATATATTCAACAAATTCATAGAAGAAAACTTTCCCAACCTAAAGAAGGAAATGCCTATGAAGATACAAGAAGCTTATAGAACACCAAGTAGACTAGACCACCCCAAAACGTCTCCTGACACATAAACAAACCACTAAACATAAAGAATACAAAAGAATATTAAGAGCAGCAAAGGAAAAAGGCCAAGTGGCAGACCCATCAGAATAATACCTGACTTCACAATGGAGACTCTGAAAGCCAGAAGGTCCTGGACAGATGTTATGTAGTGCTGGGGATGGCATATAAGATGCCTGATGTGCTGCTAGCAGAGATTGGAGGTGAGGGACCTGAGATTGTGAACCATCAACCCTCTGTGCACTCCCCTCTGGATTTCTGCTTAGCATGCCTCTAGAGGGCCAAGACAGAAATATCTATGTGTCCCAAGGTCATGCTTTATGGCATGCACATGTCATGTTCTCCTCCATATAATTACTTCTTTTTAATGCTAGTCTTTTTCTTCTATCAGATATTCATGTTCTGTGTTCCTAGATCAATGGTGATTTCTGTGATACAGGAAAGGAGTGAAGTAAATTTCACAGGAAATTATACAGAGATGATCACCCAGGCTGGGGTTAAGGCAGTTAAGCAGTTCATGGAAAAGAACCTGCAGCCTGGGGAAGTTTTTTAGGCTTGGATAAACTGTACTGAATGTGTGGTCAACTATAGCACATGGTATGATGTGTATCAACACACTGGAGTTAAACTGGCCACGATGAATAATTCAGTTTCTGAGGCTATTCCAAGGGCATTGTGTAAAATTTGAGACCCTAAGGGGTGTTGGCTGAAGACTCTGGATTGAGTAACATATAGATGGGATGACAAACTAAAAGTGTGGGAACCTAGAATAGGAGGAAAATAGTGGCCTCCACCAAGAAAGGGAGATGGCAACTTTAATCCAGATATTTTGATTCCTCCTGAAGGAGTGTGGAGATAATGTGACAATTGATGGAGTGATTGCTACAAGCCTTATTGGGTTCCTAGATTAAAAGGAGCTGCCAGAAAAGGTGAGGTTCCTTTCATGGAAGCTCTGATAATTGGATCAAGTCTTCCTTGGAATTGTTGGAATACAGAAGGACAAAAATTGCTGACTTGCAGGGACAGATTTCTTGTCTAAGGTCATTGTGGCCCACCAGTCATGGGGCTTGGTGTTTGCAGACGGCTGAGGAGGAACTTAGGCAGCTACAGGGGTATTGAGGTTGGAGCAGGCTGTGTGAGAAGGAAATGACTGTCTATTACATTAACCACTGTTCTTATTTTTACCTTTTTTGCAAAATTGCATGTTGCTAGCCTCTAGGTTAAGTGCTCAGAAGATTGTATAACCATTAATAATAAAAATAGTTTATGCTTGCTTTGGTGATAAGTCTGGGATAGTTCCTGTGTTTAATTAAAGATGATGAAGAATATATTGGTGATTTTCTAAGAATAATCTTTGGAATCATGAGAATATTTTGTATTGGGTGATTTCCCCTTTTTTTGCTGTTTCCCCTTGCTTATGTTAATAAAAGACTGAGGTTACCAAGGCAAAAGCAGAAGCTAAAGAAGCTGTAGCAAGAAGCTACTTAGCAACTGCAGAAGCCCAAAGTGACCTGCTCAGCTTGCATGAACACTGTCTCTGAGTCATTACTACACCTTCCAGGTATCGCGTCCTTCAGACCCCGAAACTGCTGAGGCTGGTCCCCGGCAATGCAGACATTGAGAGACCACAGATGTTAGCCCAGACTACTATACCCCGCAAAACTTTCAACCACCATAGAAGGAATACATAAAATATTTCAAGACAAAACCAGGTTTAAACAATACCTAGCCACAAATCCAGCCCTACAGAAAATGCTAGAAGGAAAACTCCAACTTAAGGAAGTTAGATGCACCCACGAAAACACAGGCAATTGATAATCCCATAGCAGCAAATCCCAAAAAAGGGAAATATATACATACTACCATCAAAAAAACCAGGAATTAACAATCACTGGTCATCAATATCCCTTAATATTAAAGGACTCAATTCATCTATAAAAAGACTCAGGCTAACTAAATGGATATGAAAACAGGATCCATCCTTCTACTGCATACAAGAAACACACCTCAACTTCAAAGACAGACACTGTCTCAGAGTAAAAGATTAGGAAAAGACTTTCCAATCAAATGGACTTAAGAAGCAAGATGGTGTAGCTATCCTAATATCTAACAAAATAGACTTCAAACTAAAATCAATCAAAACAGATCAGGAAGGACATTGCATATTCATGACAGAAAATAATCCATCAAGATGAAGTCTCAACTCTGAACATTTATGGCCCAAATGCAAGGGCACCCACATATGTAAAAGAAACATTACTAAAGCTTAAATCACATATCAAACCCCACACACTAATAGTGGAGACTTCAACACTCCACTCACAAATGGACAGGTCAGCCAAACAGAAACATAAAAGAGAAATAAGGGACCTAACAGATGTTATGATTCAAATGGACTTAATAGTTTTCTACAGAACATTCCACCCTAACAGAAAAGAATATTCCTTCTTCTCAACATGCCATGGAACCTCCTCTAAAACTGACCACATACTAGGTCACAAAGCAAATTCCAACAGATATAAAAAAAATTGGAATAAGCTCCTGTATTTTATCAGACCACCATAGTGGTCTCAGAATTCAATGCCAACATAAATCACAGAAAGCCTACAAACTCATGGAAACTGAATAATGCTCAACTGAGTCATCAATGGGTCAAGGAAGAAATGAAGAACAAAATTAAAGTCTTCTTAGAATTCAATGAAAATGAATGTACTACATACTCAAACTTATGGGACACTATGAAAGCAGTACTAAGAGGAAAATTCATAGCACTAAATACCCACATAAAAAAGTTTGAGAAATCTCCCACTAGTGACTTAACAGCACACCTGAAAGCTCTAGAACAAAAAGAAGCAAACTCATCCAGGAGTAATAGATGCCAGAAAATAATCAAATTGCAGGCTAAAATCAATAAAATAGAAAGAAAGGGAACAATACAAAGAATCAATGAAACAAAGAGTTGGTTTGTTAAGAAAACCAATAAGATAGACTAACCTTTATACAAACTAACCAAAAGGCAGAGAGAGAACATCCAAATTAACCAAATCAGAAATGAAAAGAGTGATATAACAACAGAAAACCAGGAAATCCAGACATCAGAATATACTTCAAAAAACTGTACTCCACAGAACTCGAAAATCTATTAGAAATGGACAATTTTCTGGATAGGTACCACATACCAAAATTAAATCAAAACCAGTTAAACAATTTAGATAGAGCTATAACTCATAAGAAAATAGAAACAATCATTAAAAGTTTCCTAACAACAATAACAACAACAAAAATTCCCAGGACCAGATGGTTTCAGCAAGAATTCTACCAGAATTTCAAGGAAGAAGTAATACCAATGCTCTTCAAACTGTTCAACACAATAGAAACAGAAGGAAAACTGCCAAACTCTTTTTATGAGGCTAGTTACCTTGATAACCAAACAACACAAAATTACAACAAAAAGATTTACAGACCAACCTCCCTTATGAACATTGATGCAGAAATACTCAATAAAATACTGGCAAATCAAATTCAAGAACACATCAAAGAAATTATCCACCATGACCAAGTAGGCTTCATCCTAGAGATGCAAGGATGGTTCAACATATGAAAATCTGTTAGTGTAATATACCATATAAACATATTGAAAGAAAAAACCACATGATCATTTCATTAAATGTTGAAAAAGCCTTTGACAAAATCCAACACCCCTTTATGATAAAGGTTCTAGAGAGATCAGGAATACAAGGAACATATCTAAACATAATAAAGGCAATTTACAACAAGCCTACAGCCAACATCAAATTAAATGGAGAGAAACTCAAATCAATTCTGCCAAAATCAGGAACAAGACAATGCTGCCCACTCTCCTCATATTTATTAAATATCATACTCAATGTTCTATCTAGAGCAATAAGACATAAGGAGATCAAGGGGATACAAATTGGAAAGGAAGAAGTCAAACTTTTGCTATTTGCAGTTGATATGATAGTTTACATAAGTTACCCTAAAAAAAAATCTACCATGGAACTCCTACAGCTGATAAACATCTTCAGTAATGTGGTGGGATACAAGATTAACTCAAATAAATCATAGACCTTCTATATATAAATGATAAATGGGCTGAGAAAGAAATTAGAGAAACAACACCCTTTATAATAGCCACAAATAACATAAAATATCTTGGGATAACTCTAACCAAACAAGTGAAGGACCTATATGGTAAGAACTTAATCTTTGAAGAAAATATCAGAAAATGGAAAGATCTCCCTGCTAATTTAATTATCCCTCCATTTAATTATTCCATTTTCAAATCATTCCTTGTGGAACCATACAGAAATCTAACTCCCCTCTTCATAGTATTGTTTCCCATTTTAAATGTGGGAAAACACTTTTTAAAACTAATTTCCCATTTAATAATCCCAGTTGTACTCAACAAAGCAGGCCCTGCACCTCAACAGGGCATCACAATAGAGCCTGTCAGCGAAGGTGTGTGTGAGCTAGTCCCCAAATTGTGAGCATGAGAGAGCTGTCCCCATTACCCATCTGTCTTACGGTGCCATGGGTGGTGGAGAGAGCCCCATACCCCTTTGTATGAGCACCTGGGACAGGTGAGAGAGCTGTCCCTGACCCCACCAGCTGCAACACTCAGGAGAGCAGGCTCTGCACCTCTCCAGGGCAGCACAACAGAGTCAACCAACCCTGTTAGTGGACATGTGGGTGAGCCAGGCTCAAAATTGTGAGCATGAGATAGCTGTCCCCATTACCCATCTGTCTTGTGGGGGTATGGATGGGGAAGAGTTGCCCTCCCCTTCCATCAATGCTTGGGGCAGGAGGGAGATCTGGCCCTATGTTCATAACAGTTGGAGAGTAAATCCTATTAACACAGGTGTTGGTGAGTCAGCCCTGAAATTGAAAACATTGGAGGTCTATCCTCACTTCCCATCTGTGAGGCCAACCCTACAGCTGTGCAGGCTCAGAAACAGGGTTAAACTTGTCCCACCCCAACATCTACTCCATCTATGACCTGCTGGTGCACATGAAGAAACCTGACACACAGATCCAAAGCTGCAGGATCTCCACAACACAGGACAAGAAGAAGATATCCAGGAAGAGACCTAGTAAGGACCCAGCATTGATAGTGTAGTATAAACCAGAGGCCTCAACCAGACCTCAATGACTCTTTGCAATGAACATTTGCAAGTAAAGAAATATAGACAAAGGTGTTTACGATGTGACTCACTGTGTCACACTGCAGCTTCCATGATGAGACTATTAATTTTTTTCCCTTTATCATTTTTTTTTCCTTTTTTCTCTTAAATTTTGTTTTGTTTGAGTGGGTACGGGGACAGAGGGTAGATGCAAAGGGATAGGGAAGTGAATGGGATCAAGATACATGATGTGAATGACATACAGTATAAATTTTTTAAAATAGCAGTTATCTCACCAGATATGCTGATGATGACAGTGAAATTTGAGGCGGATTGTCACCACACAGCAGGGCTGGGCAGAGAACAGTTGGTGCACAACCTGGCTGAAGGCTCCTACAGCTGCTTGCATAGAGCTGTGAGCTGAGAGTGCATGGTGGTCGCAGCAACAATAGAAGCCTGAGCAGGTATTGAGGTGGCTGACCTTGTGTGCCAGCAGCCTGTGGAGGCGGGTCAAGGAGAAGCCCACAATCCACAGGAAGAAGGAACCAGTCATCTGAATAGCGAACACAGGAACATTCAAAAGAAGCACATTTGACAGGAAGTGAGGAAATGGGGCTGCCTGACCACAGAGCTGGCCGGAGGTGAGCCACTAACTTCAGCAGTGTTTGGAGCCCAGGTGCTAGTGGAGTTTAGAACTTGTGGCATTTGGGTCTGGGAATGGATGTCATTTGGAGGCTGTTGTTGGGAGGCTGCAGCAGGAAAATACCAGACTCTCTCAGAGAGCTCCATGCGAGAGAGGGAAATCCATCCAGCAGATTTCGTGTCTGAGTTGGACATCAGATGATGCATTTATCTAATTATTCTTTATCAATAAAACATTTGGGAGTCAGATATCAAGGTGAGAACCTAAATAAACAGAGAAACCGAGGGGAAGTGAGCAGTGACCTATCTCTTCCATTCTTCCATCCAAAAGGGTTGAGATCCTTTCTAAGCCCTGACCTACTACTTCCTGTCCTCCAAAACCACTATGGTTAATTTTGGCCAGCTAGTAGCTAGCTCTGCTCTCTGACTCAAAGCAAACTTTATAGTCAGAATGTGATCAAAATATCACACAGCACCATCTAATGCTAGCAAGGTAAGGACTTCAACTGATCCATCTTTTTCATCCCAGGATTCCCTTCTCTCTCTCTCTCTCTCTCTCTCTCTCTCTCTCTCTCGATGGCATAGCGCTATTCCGATCTAAGAACTCTCTTCCATCTTGATACACACACACACACACACACACACACACACACACACTTTAAGCAGAAAACAAATGGTTCCTTCAAACCTGACTAACTCTACTGAGGTGTTGTATTGGTGAAATATTAAGGCAACTCCACATAGTTGAAAGGGAGGTTTATTTTGTGGGGTAACTTACAAGTAAAGGGATAGGCTACAGGGTCTGGGAAATGTGAAGCGCAGTCCAGCAGTGTTCTCTGGAGAACTCTGCTCAGTCTACCTCCAGCGTCCAGGATCCAGGAACCAAGAGAGCCGGCCTATCTGGATCTTGGGTCTCCAGGACTCCTCTCTCAGCCCCACCTTGTAGGCGTGACAGTTACTGAAGCCTCAATGGGGGTAGTACTTCCAGGTCAAAGCTGGAACAGCTACCCACTACAGTGTTGTTAATTCATTCATAGTGATGGAGCCTCCTGATTTTAGTCTGACTCTGTCTCTTTGTCTCTGTCTCACTGTATTTGTTTCTCTCTTTCTCTTTCTTTCTTTTCTTCTTTCTTTATAATTTCATTCTTTTCTTTCTTTCTTTCTTTCTTTCTTTCTTTCTTTCTTTGTGTGTGTGTGTGTGTGTGTGTGTGTGTGTGTCTATATTTGTGTATATGTCTACTGCAAACTCATAGAGGCCAGAGACAACTTTCAGAAATTCATTTCTTTCTGTTTCTCCATGTGGGTCCTGGGATGTCACTTAAGTTCTCAACATCTGTGACAGGCACTTTTGTCAATGGAGCCATCTGGTCAGTCAGATCTTCCTGTTCTAATTATAGAGACACATCTCTCCCACCTTAATACTGCCATTCTGGGGACCAAGCCCTTGAACCTCTGAAGAACACATTACCTCTAAATCACAGCACTTTGACAGTAATTAATTATGTTTTCAACTGTCGTCCACATGTGCACAGTGTCATCCATAAGCAATTTAAGGGAGGAAGGGTGCTGTGGAATATTCCTTTACACTGTGCGAATATATGTCACTATGATTGGCTTAATAAAAAAGCTGACTAGCCAAAAGGTGAACAGGATAAAGTTAGGCTGGAAAGCCACATTGAGAATGATGGGATAAGGAAGGGGGAGTGAGGAGTCACCAGCCAGACACAGAGGAGCAGGAGACGAATGTGCCATGTTAATAAAGGTACCCCCATGTGGCAGAACTTAAATAAGAGATATGAATTGACTTAAAATGTAAGAGTTAGTAATAAACCTGAGCTATTAGATGAGCATGTATAATTAATAGTAAGGCTCAGTGTGTTTATTTGAGAGTGGCTGTGGGACAGGAAAACTCCAGCAATAGAAGGGTTTGGTCTGACTCAAAGTTTGAAGAGATAAGTCCACCACAGAGGGAAAGATATGGAACACTGAGGGAAAAGAATGGCGGTAGAAGAGGAAGACCAGCTTGTATCAGTCTTCTTCAGTCAGGAAACAGTGAGCAGGAAGTAGAGCTGTATAGAAAACCTCTAGGCTCCACACTCCTAAAGATTCTACAACATGGCCAAATAGCACCACAAGGTAAGGACTAAACATTTAAACATAGGAACCTGTGGAGGATGATTCACATTCAAACCACAATATTCAGTCATAGAGGCTGGGAAGTACACGATCAAGGAATGGCCTAACTCATCATCTGGTGAGAGTTCATTCTCTGTGCCTTGAACACTGAATCTTAGAAACAGATGCTGGGTCCTGACATGCCGGAAAGGACAGAAGGGTGTGGGAAATTATGTTGCTACCTTCAGCATCCATCATCCAGACATTAGTCCTTTCAAGATAGTTTTGCCATAACAACTTAATCCTCTCTTCAAGGGGTCATATTGGAGTACCTTCATATTGGCCATTAAAATGTAGTATGTGAGGCCAGTACGATGCTTAATGGGTCACCAAAACTGATGACCTGAGCTCAATCCTCAGGATCTATATAATAGGAGAGAACCAAGTCTTCAAGTTGTCCTCTGACCTCTCCACACAAATTGTGGCATTTCCCTGCTCTCTCTCTCTCTCTCTCTCTCTCTCTCTCTCACACACACACACACACACACACACACACACACACACACACACACACCTCATAATAACTAAGTAAAGATGTAATATAGATTCATGTTAAAAGACATGTATGAATTTGAGATAATCAGACTACAGCACTGACTTTAAAATTATTCTACATGCTGCTAAAATGTGGACATATTTTCCTCACTTAGAGTAGTTTCTCTTAATGTGTGTATGAATGTCTCTCTGTCCATCCATTTCCAAATTTGGTTATACATCTCTAAAGAGAAAGAACAGTTCCCCATCCTTGTATCCCCAGAGCTCTTAGCTCATTGCCCTCTATTGGTCTGTATTCAGCATATATTCCCTGCTCCATTGGTTGAGCTTCCCTGGAGGGTAAAATTCAAATTACTGCACTTTCAAGTCCACCTCATTTTGCTGATGTTTCCTTTTCCTATTCAACCTCAATGTTTCCATTCTCCAGGGTTCAGCCCACACTCTATTTCTTTCTTTTCTGATTGTATTCCTTCTTATGGCATAAATTCCATTTTCTCCTAAGTTCATATTTCTGTCTCAGACTTTTCTCTGCGCAACCCAAAATGTATTCCCTGACAAACATTTCGAACTTGGTATGACAACAGCTGTTTTTGTTTGTTTGTTTGTTGTTTTTCAGATAGGTTCTCATGTAGTGCAAGGTAGTCTTGAAATTACCTAATGCAGTCAGGGTTGATCTTGAACTTCTGACTCTCATTCATCCATTCTTCTGAATATTGAGATAATGGCATGTGTCATTATGTCAGGTTTTATAGGGTGTTCGTAGTGAACTAGAACTTTGCATGTGCTAGGAAAGTGTGCAACCATCTGGATCACTTTTCTTGGTCCTTGCAAAATTCTTCTCCTCCTCCTCTTCTGCGTTTTGTGTGTGTGTGTGTGTGTGTGTGTGTGTGTGTGTGTGTGTGTGTGT
>CABHPP010134420.1:22289-33429 GCA_902168425.1 Peromyscus attwateri
ACACACACACACACACACACACACACACACACACACACACACACACAGATGCTGTAGGATTTGAGCTCACTCATCTGAACTCACAGAGAAGCTCCTATTCATAGGAGCCTAAAATTGCATTTATTGGTTATAATATTTGGTCTATATACCTTGAACTCTGTATTTGGATCTGGAAAATGAACATGATTATGCAACCTTAATATAAATTGCAGTCTTAGGTTTGCTAATTAAAGAAATAACTTTGTTATGAGCAAACATGAAGCCATTATTGCATATAAACACTGTATCAAATGGTTCAGAGGTATTATAGAATTTAACCTCATAGTCTTCACTAATTACTTTTTAATTTTGATTAAAAATGACAATCCCTCAGGCCCCTAGAAATAATTCCAATTAAGTATCACATAATATCATTTTAAAAACTTGGGATCAGTCTGGGTAGCCTTTTACTCCAGATACTCCCCTTGCTTGTTGTGAATTTCCACAGTTCTAGAGAGGCACTTACACACTGGTAGTTATCTCCAGCTTTCTGCACTGTAGAAACTCTAGGCAGAAAGAAGAGCAGTTCTGAAAAGATGTAGAAGAAATTAGCTGCCAGTCCTCGGGTAGAAAGACACATGGGCTGTGGAAGTTCAAGGAAGTTATCCAACTAGAGATCATATGTATGTATAGCAATAAAAACAATGAGGGTGTGACAGGGGGCTCAGTGAGTAAAGGGCTTGCTGGAAAGCACAAGGACTGACGTTTGTATCTTTAGCACCCACGTAAAATCCAGTGTTCCTTGTTATCTACAATCCCAGCACAAGGATGGGACATGGAGACAGATGGACCTAGGAGCTTGCTGAGCAAATTGTCAAACTCTTTCTTAAGTGAAAGACCCTGTTTCAAGAAACAATGTAGAGAATCAATTGAGGAAGATATCCTGACACCAATGTCTGGACTCTTCATGTATGTATATGGGTGAATAGAACAGTAGGAATGTATCATACACACACACACACACACACACACACACACACACACACACACGCACACACGCACGCGCACACACACACACACACACACACACAAACACACATTCACACACACACAAGTCTCTGGAATGAGGAGAGATAACTGTGTGACACAAACAGGACTGTGTCTCATCTGGCCTTGGAGACTTGGCTTAGGATGTGGTGAGAAATCTGGCCAAAACCAAAAAAATCACATAGACCATATTTTTTATGTAATATTATGAAGTTTTATTTTGTTATCCTCAATGAGAGCCACTGAAGTCATTCTAAAACAATCATTTGCTATCAAATGAATTCTATTCCTTCAGAACAATGCTTAAAATTGCACTCTCATAGAAAGGAGAGTAGGATATATCATGATAGAAATAAACACAGCCAAGTAACATCATTTTTTGCATCCATTTATTCGTGTGTGTAGTGTGGTATTTTTACATATATATATACACATGTTTTTTTCATGCATATGGGCATTAATGTGTGTATGTATGGGGTGTGAGGATGTGAGTGTGTGTGTGTATGTGTGTGTGTGTGTGTGTGTGTGTGTGTGTGTGTATTCAAGTGTATGTATGAGGAAGTATGGTGATATTTTCTTTGTACCAAAATGTTATTTGTATGTTAATAAATAAAGTTGCCTGGGGGTCAGAGCTATTAGCAAGCCATAGGAAAGCAGGGCAGTGGTGGTGTACGTTTGTGATCACAGCACCTGGTAGACAGAGCTAGGTAAGTCTATGTGTGTTCAAGGATACAGCCAGCATTGGATACACATGCCTTTAATCTCATTACCAACTATAGAACACCTGGAGGTCTATACAGACAGGCCGTAATGAGGCAGTCCTGTGGTTGGGTTTACAACCAATGAGAAGGCAGAACAGAGACTATATAAAGACTTTAACACAGGAAGTACCGGCTCCTTCGGAGAGGTAGGACCACTGCAGGAGGAAGGGTAAGGTTTTGGCTCTTAGCTCTGACCTCTTGGCTTTCTTCTTTGCATTGGTTCTGTGTTTCTTATTTATAAGACGTTTGGTTACATCTACAAGGAAGCTCAAGGTTAGTGTCAGGAATCACCCTCCATCACTCTTCCACGTTATTCATTGAAGTGTGGCCTCTCATTCAAACTCAGATCACACTGACATGGCCGGTCTTGCTAGCCAGCTTGTTCTGGAGGATCTCCTGTGTTTTACTTTTCTGTTGTTGTGATCAAATACCATGATCAAGACAATTTCCAGAAGGAAGAGTTTATTTGAATTTACAGTTCCAGAGGGAAGAGTCCATCACCAACACTACAGGGAAGCAACATGGCATCAGACCGGAATAGCTTCTGGAGCAGCAAGCTGAGAGTCCACATCTTAAACCACAAGCAGGAAGCAGAAAGAACAAACTAGCCTTGTTTGTCTCTCAAAGCCTGCCTCCAGTGACATGCTTCTTACAGAAAGGCCACACCAACTAAGCTCACCAAGCAACACCACCAAGTGGGGAACAAGGCTCAAATGACTGAACCTGTGTGGGACATTTTCATTCAAATCACCACACTCTGTCACTGGGTTTTTGAGGCTAGTATCATGGATATCCTAGCACTTACAAGAGTTTCTGGGAATCTGAACATACTTGCATGGTAAAGGCTTTAACTGCTTTTCCTAGTCCTATTGTGGATGCTTTTCATGTATATTTTTCTTATCAATCTAAATACTAAAGGCATTAGAGATAAATGAAAAGAGGTGATAGTGGGCAGAGGGTTCCAGGGATCATTTTGGGTGCTAAGCTAGTCTTGTCTCCTAGGATGAGTAGCCAGGATCATGTGTGAAGTTTAAGGTGGTGGCCTGGAAGTAAGTGTATAAAACCAGCTTGTGCTACATAACAAAACCTAGTCCCAAAATCAAAACCAGGGACTGGGGATATGGCTCAGTGAGTAAAGCATTTGCTGTATAAGCATGGGGATCTAAGTTGAGATCCTCATCACACATAGAAAGCCAGACACAGTAGTGCAGGTCTATAATCTCAGAACTCTTAGAGCAAGACAGGAGACAGAGATAGGAGAACCCATGGAAGCTAGACTCTTAACCCAAACAACACTGTATCCACAACTCCAAACAAGACAACTGATTTTAAACAAGAATGAAGGCAAGGAACAGTATCTAAGCTGTTGGTGTAAGCTGTAATACGTGCACATTTGCACTTACATACAAGAATATGAACATACATACTACACACACACAATTTTTGAAAGAGTAAGAAATCTCTTTATCTGATCTCTTCACTGATGCATGATTCCTATACTAATTATTCATAAACATGTTTGAAAGAATTTTTGTATTAGACATGTATTATGGTGATATTTTATTTGTACTGAAATGTGATTTTATTTGTATGTTAATAAATAAAGTTTCCTGGGGGTCAGAACTAATAGCAAGCCATATCAGAAGCAGGGCAGTGGTGGTGCACACCTTTAATCCCAGCACTTGGGAGGCAGAGCTAGGCCAATCTCTGTGTGTTCAAGGATACAGCCAGCATGGAGACACACGACTTTAATCTCAATACCAACCATAGAAGACCTGGAGGTCTGTATAGATGGGCAGTGACAAGGAGGTCATGTGGTTGGGTTTACAACCAATGAGGAGGCAGAATAGAAAGTCTATAAGAAGACAGACACACAGGAAGTCATTCTCTTGCTGAGGAGGACAGCAGTGGCAGTGAAGGGTAAGGTTTTTAGCTCTTAGCTATTGCTCTGATCTCTTGGGCTTTTTAACTCTGCAATTGGCTCTGTGTTTCTTATTTAAAAAGATAATTACATCTACAATGTATAGACTTCGTTTTTGGTTTGTTTGATTATCTGTTTTTCCCAGACAAGGTTTCTCTGTGTAACAGCCTTGGCTACCCTGGAATTCACTCTGTAGATCAGGCTAGATTCAAACTCAGAGAGATCTACCTGCCTTCACCTTCCAAGTGCTGGGTTCAAAGATGTGCAACACCACCACCATCTATGTAGACTTCTTTTTAGGCTCCATTTTTCTCCTGTTCCATGTTTTACCAACTTCCAGGGTCTTCATGTTTATGCTTCCCAAATTCATGCCTAGAAAACTAATTTCCAAGGTTCAATGATTAGTGTTAATGACAGCTTTAAACAACCCAAAGTCACTTAGCAAAATAGTTTCAAGGAATGATGTTAGGGAAGGTTGACTGTGGACATATCTCTGGGAGATTATATTGATTACATTAATTGTGGGAGAAGATAGACCACTATGAGTAGCAGCATTCCCTAGGCAGGAGTCCTTGAGCTGTTTAGGGATAAAGAAATGAAGCTGAATATAATCAAGAATGCACACCAGTAATTACACATTTCTTCATTTCCTTCCATTCTTGACTGTGGATATGAGGGGACTAGTTGCTCCAAGATTCTGCCATTATGATTTCCCTACAATTGTGTCATAACCTGGAGTTGAAATCGAAAACAACCCCTTTCTCTTTTAAATTAATTATTTTATCATTGCAACAGATATGAGACTAGGACATAAAATCATGGCAATAGGTGGTAGAGCTTATTGAAATAATGGAATCAGTATGAAAGATATTCAAATACATGCCTTCTGAGAAGAGAGCCCACAGAGCTGCCTTGTCCCCTGCTACCATATGAGAACACAGGAGCTATCTCTATGTGAACCATGACACACATTCTCCTTGTTATTGGCTCTAGTTTTGTTCTGTTCCATGTTTCCACTCCTATGCTCTGCATGTTTATGTCCCCAAAATTCATGCCTGACAATCTAAGTTCCAAGGTGCAAGGGTTGGACACAAATCCTCAAGTGATACAAGATCTAACAGTATTTGGATCTTAGCTTTACTAGGCTCAAATACTGTAACAGATTTCAGTTTGCTGTTTATAAATTTTACTGTCTGTTGTTTCTGTTGTAGCACATCAACCAGACTATAGTATGGATCTAATCATATTAGACAAGTAACAACAAAACCCAAAAATGAACTCAGCCACACCTCAGTAGCAGGGGTACCACAGTGAGTAAAGTACTTGGCCAGAAAGCTTCAAGACCTGACATAAATATCCCAGAACCAATGTAAAAAACTCTGGACATGGTGGTGCATGTTTTTAATCATAGCACTGAGAAGACAAAGGCAGATATGCTCCATAGGATTGTTGACCAGCAGCTTGGTGTACTTGGAGATTCTGTCTCAAAACAAAAGGTAGATTGCTGTTTCTGAGCAACCACAAGTAAGGATGTTATCTGGCCTTTATATACATGCATGTATACTCCCAAACAAATGCACCCAAAGAAACACACACAGACACACACACACGCACACGCACACGCACATGCATACACACACACACATACACTTCAATAATAGCTAGGATTCCCTACTAAATTACGGACTTTAATCCTGCTTGCTGCCCTGGATTATCCCTGTATGGAACAACTCAAAATCAATAATAACGACACAAGCACTTTTATTTCTGTCAACATACCCCATTGCCCATCAATAAATCTGTTTCCACAGGCTTCTGTGTTGTTTAGCAGTTTCCTCTGAGATAAAACATTCCATGCTGGAGGGAAATTTTTTTAGAGTCTGCATATTCTGAGGAGAGGTAAAATAACCTACCCTCCAGGGAAGCTCCTTAAAATTCAGAAAGTAAAAAACTCAAAAGCTTCAGGATGTTCCTGAAACTGACCAGATTTACTACACTTTCCCCTCCTCAGGCATACATAAGCAGTAAGGATTTTAGGAGACACTTTCAGACAAGTTCTGATATGTAGAAGAGGCTCAGACCAGCTGACCTGTATAGAAGAGATAGTCTATGACATGGTGAACTGTGCAAAAGCTATGCAGTGAGGTTCAGGGTTCAAGCTTTCCTGAGCTCACAATTCCAGGGTGAGCTTTGGTGATATAGCTGTCTTTGAGTATTATCTTCTCCTGTAAGTAACTCCTCACCCATTCTCCTACAAATAATAGGTGAAATTTGGTGATATAGTTAATTTGGTCTGTCCTTGGTTTCCTATCTGATGTGCACAGACATTTGTTCATATCTCCCCAGGAACAGTGTCCAACAACAACGTATCTGCATGCTCACACACATAAACACACATTTTCATATACTACACACACACATGCATATATTTCACACATTTGAATATACAGATATACACTATATACATGTGCATATAATACATACACATATACCACACACACACATATAGATTGTATACAACACATAGTGCTCATACACACAAAGAAATACTCAGTCTTATAACTTAGTATATGAAAATTGAAGGTGCAATAAAGTCCTTGGCTTTAACTAAAAGAATACTGAGGAATTGTTTCTCAATATTCAGGTGTTAGATTTTGTATAAAACAGCAACCAAATTCTTCCTTAAATAACATGAGAATTTCATGAACAAAATAGCAATAGCTTCATGTCTATATTTCTTTATATGTAAAAATCTCTGAATTCGGGCTGGAGAGATGGCTCAGAGGTTAAGAGCACTGGGAGCACTGGCTGCTCTTCCAAAGGTCCTGAGTTCAATTCCCAGCAACCACATGGTGGCTCACAACCATCTGTAATGAGACCTGGTGCCCTCTTCTGGCCTTCAGGGATACATGCAGGCGGAACACTGTATACATAACAAATAAATAAATCTTTAAAAAAAAAATCTCTGAATTCACTTATATCATGAATTATATTCATAGCTTTGACTCCAAATACTTAAATACAATGTTAATAAAATAATTTTTTTATCTTTTTAATAATCATTTTACATACCAACCACAGTTTCCCCTCCCTACCCTCCTCCCGCTCACCCGCACCTTCCATAACCCACCCCCAGACACTCCTCAGAAAGGGCAAGGCCTCCCATGGGGAGTAAGTAAGGCCTAGCAACTTCAGTTGAGGCAGGACCAACCCCCCCCTCCCCCCCCCCACCCCCCCCCCCCCATCAAAGCTGAGCAAAGCATCTTACCATATGGAACAGGCTTCAAAAAGCCATCTCACGTAGCAGGGATAAGTCCTGGTCCCACTGCCAGGGGTCCCACAAACAGACCAGGCTATAATATTGTCACCTATATGCAGAAAATGTGGTATATTTAAACAACAGAGTATTACTCAGCTGTAAAAAAAATGGCACCATGAAATGGATGGAACTAGAAAAAAATCATCCTGAGTGAGGTAATCCAGACCCAGAAAGACAAAGATAGTATGTACTCACTCATAAGTGGATACTAAATATAAACCAAAGGATAACCAGACCACAATCTACCACTCTAGAGAAGCTAGGTTCCATATTCTAAAGGTTCCACACCTTTCCCAAATAGTACCACTACCAGAGGACCAAGTGCTTAGACATATGAGCCAGTGGAGGACAGTTCACATTCAAACCGCAATACACATATACTGTAGATAAAAATGAGAAAACAAAGTCTCATGTCCTCTTTTCATAATATCCAAACATCATTTCTTTTTCAATCAGTGAACAAAGCTACAATGTGTGAAATGATTGGAATGAAGTCACACAACTACCATCAAATCTTTATGTATATGATGGAGATCATTTTATCTTCATCTTAGGCATTGATATTTAAATAGGAAACTGATTGATGCTTTGCTTGTCACCATTATCACCTGTGGTGTCTTCTACTGCAGAAGATTAGCACATGACAAGGATATACAGGTTTAACACAGTCTTGGTTTTGCTTTTGGATTTGATTAATACTGACTTTTAAGGTTTTTTATTAATTAATAAATTAATTAATTTTTTCCAGCCCAATCACAGTTTCCCCTCCTTTCATCTACTCTTCCCATCCCTACTCCTCACTTCCCCCATCCACTTCCTCTCCCTTCCCTTCAGGCCTCCCATGCATATCAGTCAGCTTTGGCATATCAAGTTGCAACAGGACTAGGCACCTCCTCTGCTATTAAGGCTGGAGGAGGCAACCCAGCAGGAGGAAGGGGTCCCAAGAGCAGGCAACAGAGTCAGTGGCAGCTCCCGCTCCGTCCTCCAGGAGTAGCACAAGAGGATCAAGGCACCCAACTGCAACATATGTGCAGAGGGTCCACGTCAGTCCCTTGAACTGACTTTAAGTTTTGGACATTAAATATTTAAATAGAAGATTCAACCATGTTATCTCTCTCTCTCCTCTCTCTCTCTCTCTCTCTCTCTCTCTCTCTCTCTCTCTCTCTCTCTTTCTGTGTGTGTGTGTGTGTGTGTGTGTGTGTGTGTGTGTGTGTGTGCATCTGGAGGACAGATTTTGATGTTATCTAGCATTGTCCATCTTAGGTTTTGGGATATGTTTTCTCTCTGAACCTGGAGCTCATTGATTGACTAGGCAGGTAGGCCAGAAATTCCCTAGGACATCCCTACTCCTTATCCCAGCACTGGGGTTACAGATGCATGCCACTATGCCAGGATTTTTACAGGAGTCTTGGAGATCTGAATTCAGGTCCCTCTGGTTGCATAGGAAGCACATTACCCACTGAGCCATTTCCCCAGCCCTTAGGTGTTCTACAGGTAAGATTTTTCTGATGGCAACTTCCTCTGAAGTACATCTTAAACTGCAAATCAGGCAAGCCTTGTCTCAGTGACACGATCATCACACTTTTGACCGCTTCCTGCTGGCACACTGATTAGGAATCAAATTCTCAGCTGCAGGTTCATTGTGATCACTTGAAAATTCTTTCTCTGGTTTTCAGGGTTCTCATGATCCTTATATCACAGAGATCAGGTGAAGTACAAGCCATGGTTCCTGGCACATAGATGACATTCAGCAGCTTACATATAATTTCCTACAGTTTTAACATCCACCTCTTAAGACTGAATTTGAAGTAAGTAATGTTATTTATTAAAACTTACTCAAGTTTTCTCCACTGTCTCTTTGTAACGATAATTGAGCCAACTAACTAGAAGAAGCGCCCTTAATAAACAGGAATTAGTCAAAGTGAGTATCTTTGTATACCTCAACCTGCTGTGTGTGTGTGTGTATGTGTGTGTGTGTGTGTGTGTGTGTGTGTGTGTGTGTGTGTGTGTGTATGTGTGTGTGTGTGTAAGGATGGGGGGGCAACAGAGACATAGAGAGACAGAGGCAGGACAGAGTTCAATCTCAGGTATCATTTGACGTCCACAATTTTCTTTTCGAAACAGGTCCTCCCTGGTGATCATATGACAAGTGTCCCCCTTAACATCCTCATACTGCCAAGGCAAGTGCTTTATTCAGTGAGATATGACTCTAAGCCAGAGGTGTAGGGCTTAATGTTGATACATTACATTCAGATGTACAAATACCATTAGATTTCTCTCTGGCGATATAGATAATATAAAGAAACAAAGAATCCCTACTCTGTTGTTGGAACAGAATTTGTTTAGAAAAATAAGTAAACACACAGTGATACTGATAGAAAGCAGTATGCTCGTCAGAGAGAAACCTAGAGGGTTTGAGGGATGTAAAGTTGACTTGGTAAAAGTATTTACAGAATTTTGAAGAAACAAAGAGAATGTAGCCAGCTCTTTCCCGAAGTGTCGGAATGTGGCCAGGTTAGAAAGCAGCACAGGTGATACCTGCAGTGCCAGTGGGTAAACTGGGTCAGGAACCAGGTGTAGAAACACAAAGAAACAGATGGAGCTCTTGGCCCTTGGACAGGCAGGCAGAGTGTGCAACAGTCTGCAAATCAGACAATTTGTGGGAAGTGCAAGAGATTGTGAGAGCTATGGTCCAGGCTCTGTGCCCATGCAGGGTACCTACCACCTTAGGGCAATGGACTCCTGAATGTGTCACCTGCTTTCTACATGATTGGTCACATTTATGCCAAGGCACTGCTGTGTGTTGTATGGCCCTATGACATGGGATATCCTAGCTTCTAACTTCTGTCACTTAACACCAAAGCCCACCACATAAAGATAGAAGATGGTTCCTATCCACATTCTAAGAGACTTCTTGACAGTCTATCTGAAAAGGTGTGTATGTGTGTGAGTGTGGCTCACCACAGTCAGGAGGAGGCAGCCCACAGATGAGCTGCTTCTCTGTTCATTTCCTTGTACCCCTAGAAATTGACACAACATGTATAAGGCTGCATCTCAGTGAAGCATGAGAAAGATTTGATTATTTACTTATTTGTTTATAGTATTGTACATGTGTGGAAATCAGAGGATAGGCTCAGCTGTCATTAATGCATAACCTGTTCTCTTTTAGGGAGGCAGACAGGATTTCTCAATTGCCTAGAACTAGTCATGTAGGCAAGGCTGATTGACCACTGAGACATAGGACAGACTTCTATTTCTACTTTCCCAAAGCTGGAATTTATTACTAGGCTACCCCCATATCTAGCTGTTTCAGTGTGAGTTTTGGAGACAAACTCAGGCCTGAGTTTACTGACTGAGCATTCTCCCTAACTGCGCAGGCAGCTTTAGAACACACCACCTTGCATTTGCTACTGCGCTTCCCTAATAGTGTTTCTGTTTTCTCCTCCTTATGGACAGACGGTGATCTCCCTTGCTGATTGTACAATAGCTGGTAAGTTGTGCCTTGATCTGCATTTTGGAACAACTTAGACTAAAACAGAAGTTCCAGAAGTGGTCTGTGGTATCATAAAGTTAAAGAAAGCTTTTTTGTTTGTTTGTTTGTTTTTTTCAAGACAAGCTTTCTCTGTGTAGCTTTGGCACCTTTCCTGGAACTCACTTTGTAGCCCATGATGGCCTCGAACTCACAGATATCTGCCTGCCTCTGCCTCTAGAGTGCTGGTATTAAAGGTGTATGCCACCAACGCCCAGCTAAAAAAAGCTTTTATCTGTGGTTAGTTAGACAGAGATCCAAGAGAAGAGCAACAATATCATTTGATATTTGTCTCAGTTATTTTTCTAATGCCATGGTGAAAAAAAATGACCAAGGGAACTATGAAGGGAAGCATTTAATTTGGGGGATTATGACTCCAGAGAGTTAAAGCCCATGACCACCATGACTGGAAGCATGGCAGCAGATAGGAGGCATGGTTCTAGAACAGTACGTGAGAGCTCACATCTGATCCACAAGGATGATGTGTCAGAGAGAGCTAACTATGAATCGCAGGGGCTTTTGAAACTTCAAACCCAATCCCCAGTGACACATCTCGTCCAACAAAACCACACCTCCTAATTCTT
>CABHPP010134421.1:0-29907 GCA_902168425.1 Peromyscus attwateri
CTACCTCCTCTCATGGCCCAAAGCTCTCTTCTCTGCTTGAACCCATTTCCTACACCTTCAAAGACATCAGGGTCAGTGCATGTGACTGAACATTCCTGCTTTTGTTGCCGTGGTTAGGAAACACCATCCATACTTTCAGGGCCATAGCCAGTCATGGTTGTCCTGTCTTTCACATCTTATCTCACAACACTGATTACTTTGGAGTTGTTTCTTTAGCTTCTCATTTTCAAGTGAAAATGAAAACTTTAGGGCCACAGTGCCAATAAGTAGTATGCTAAGTGGAGAAATAATACCTGTACTCTCATCTTCTTCCAACCCTAATTTTTTTCTATGCCCAAATCTTCTTGATTCTTTTTATTATTACTTTTATTATTATTATTATTATTATTATTATTATTATTATTTATCATGTAAACAGTATTCTTTCTGTAAGACTGCCATATGCCAGAAGAGGGCATCAGATCTCACTATAGATGGTTGTGAGCCACCATGTGGTTGCTGGGAATTGAACTCAGGACCTCTGGAAGAGCAGACAGTGCTCTTAACCTCTGAGCCATCTCTCCAGCCCTTCTTGATTCTTTTTATAGTTCTGACACAGAAGACATATGTCCTGTTGAATGTGTAAGAGATAGTTAAGATGGATATTTCCTGAAGAGTTTACTCACTCCCTTAAAAGCATTAATAATTTTCTTACTGTTAATATTGAAGTTAGAAATAACATCTAAATAAAATGCTCATGTTTGTAAAACTGAAAAGCCTTTCATAGCACAGATGAGCTTTTAGATCATAAAAGAAATCAAAATAATGATCCCACAATATTTTAGACTTGACTTTCAACCTTACTTGAAGTATAGATTTTCTGCAGGTTTTCTTTGCCATATATTTAAGTGTAAGAAGAGATTAAACTGTAATTTCCAAGGCTTGGGCAATTAACTCCCTCATCACCCATTTTGTAGAGTCTGGGGTAGTAGAAAGCCCACTTGTACTGACAGGCCAACCCCACTTAAATCTAGGAAGGGGTTTGTATGCACATATTTATGCTTTTGCAGGGGGGCGCGGGGGGGGGGGGGGGGAGGGAGGGGGAGACAGCATGTTCTCAGTGCCCAGAGACTTTGCTTGGTTAAGTGGTGCTTTTACTCCCAGGGGAAAGAGAGGTTCAATGAACCTCTGGGATCTGTAATGAACAACTTTAATCTGCAGATTCATTGGAAGCATATATGTAATAAAATTTAAGAATACTTTTGAGGCTGTATCTTTAAATTATTATTCTTTTATATTTATTTACTTTTGCATATTAGTATTTTCCCTCCATGTATGTGTGTGTACCATATGTGTGTTTGATGCCCGCAGAGGTCAGAAAGAATATCAGGCCGGGCGGTGGTGGTGCACGCCTTTAATCCCAGCACTCGGGAGGCAGAGCCAGGCGGATCTCTGTGAGTTCAAGGCCAGCCTGGGCTACCAAGTGAGTTCCAGGAAAGGCACAAAGCTATACAGAGAAACCCTGTCTCAAAAAACAAAAACAAACAAACAAACAAAAAAAGAATATCAGATTTCCTAGAACTACAGTTATAGATGGTTATGAGCCATCTTATGGGTGCTGGAAACTGAAACCAATCATTTGCAAGACCAATGAGTGCTCTTAACTGCTGGGCCATCTCTCCAATCCGCACTATCTTGATATATTTTGCTATTTTGTATTTGCACAAATATTCCTGACTATATAGTTTTCAGAATCAACTCGTGGTAGTATTTTTTTAATGTCTGAAAAAATCTAATGTTTTGGATAGTTTTGACCCTAGCAAGTAATTATTATTATTATTATTTTTTTTGGAGCTGAGGACCGAACCCCCTAGCAAGTAATTATATACCTTTAAAAAATTATGCTTTTAAAGAAAAAACAGAAATTGGATGTGCATAAAGTATACATAGCTATGGGTTTAGAGCCATAATGTGAATATGAGTGTGTAAAGTGCCAGCTGATAAACATCAATCAGTTCCTGCCACTAAGCATTTCTTAGATACATGAAATCCGGACATACCCCTTCACTGTCTTCATCTGCATAATTAGCATGATAATATTCATTTTCTCTATAATTAAGGTAATTATTCTGAGATAGTGCTGCAAAATTCTTAGTTCAGTGATCAGTACATGGTGATCCTCAATACATATTTGTTATTACCACTTATTATGATTAAAGTTATTTCCTGTTTATTGTACTTTTACAACTATATTATGATTAGAGTTGTAAACATTAATGTGTTTAACTATACTAGGTTCTACATGGAATTATTAAGATTGAGATCCAGACAATCCCCCAAAGACCAAGTGTTAAAAGCTTGGTTGTCAAATGATGGGCTTTAAGGAAACGATTAGGTCATGAGAGCTCTGGCCTCAACCATGGATTAATACTTTGATAATTTTAATAATTTCATTAGGTGTGATAGAAATTTCAGGGACAGGACCAAGGTGAAGAGAGTGAGTCCCTGGGGAGTGTGTACTTGGGAAACTGTATCTTGACCCTGGCTCCTTTTTCTCCCTCTGATTTCCTGTCAACCATGAGGTAAACCACTTTGCTCCCGTGCCTGCTTCTTGCTGTGATAACTGCTTTTCCACAGACTTGTAGAAACGGAGCCAGTCCAACATACACTAAAATCTCTGAAACCTTGAGCAAAAGTCAATCTTTCCTCTTTAAATTGATGTCCATAGACACTTCGTTGCAGTGATGGAATCTAACATAATAATATTTGTTCAGTTGTGTGTTTACCTTATTCTTTTATTGATTACAGAGGACAATATAACCCATAAAATGGCTTTTCTTTCGTAGTGTTTATACACACACAGAGAGATATGTATATCTACTTGCTACTAAAAAAAGTATTATAAAAAAATTCCATTATTTCTCTCTGGTAAAAAAGTACAGGCAACTGAAGAAGCCTGTTCATTTGCCCCTTATTATATTTAAGTATCTATTGTTAGCATCTCATAGATTACTTCATGACCTTTCACAACATTGTAACAATGATGTAGCAACACTAATATTTGAACTTTGTTCTTCTGACTCCAAGCATCATACATTCCATTGCCTGTTGAAATAAATTTTGGACCCCTAAAAACTTGCCAGCCACCTACATCATTGCCATCTGATGTAAATCTGACTCCACCAACTTTAAGTTAGATTACTTATTGGTTGTCCCAGAAAGATTAGAATCCAATACTTTACAATGTTGTCTCAACATAATTTTTGACCTCCCCAGGCTCTGTGCCATCAAAAATGTTTCAGTGATGTCTCAATTTATTTGTCAATGAGTCTATCTGTATTCTTATTGCTTCAATGTGAATATGTGGTAGCTAAGATATTGAGGCAGATAATGTAGATGGGATAGACAAGGCTGGGATATAGAGGGAGTGTTGCTGTTTTAGGTTTAGTGATGGTAAGGAAAGGACCATGAAACATCTGAGGAGAATTCCAGATAACTGGATGTCGTATGTAGGGTTACCTTTGCTGTGATGAAATACCATGACCAAAGAAATTTGGGGAGGAAAGGTTTATTCAGCTTATGCTTCCACATCTTATTTCATTATCAAAGGAAATCAGGACAGGAATTCAAGCAGGGTAGGAACCTGGAGGCAGGAGCTGATGCAGAGGCCATGGAGGGGTGTTGCTTACTGGCTCCCCATGGCTTGCCCAGCCTGCTTTCTTATAGAACCCAGGACCACTAGCTCAGGGATGGCACCACTCACAATGGGCTGGGTCCTTCCCACCAATCACTAATTAAGAAAATGCCCTACATCCAGATCTTACAGAGGCATTTTCTCAGCTGGGGTACCCTGCTCTCTGATTACTCTGGCTTGTGAAAGTAGACATGAAACTAGTCAGCACAGTGGAGCAGCAGGTAGAGAATGTCCCATGATGTCTGAAGGACGATGAGGTGAGAGCTGGTGAGGGAAAATTCTAGATCCGTTCACAAAGCCAGGAGAGAAGAACATGTTTGATGGACTTTTGAGACCATTGAGCGATTTTTTTTCCATCTTTGATGTGAAAACTTAGTAGATTTGGGTCAGAGAGGGACATGATGTGACTTCAGCTGTAAAAGGTAGCAGTTCTGACCGGAAGAGTGGGACTATTCTCTCTAGTTCTCCAAAAATGCAACTTTCCTTACCCTTGGTGCTTCCATAAAGATATTACGTTCTAGTAATTTAACAGAGCACACAAAATAGTTGATGACTCACCTACAATTGCCTTTTGAGCATTTAGAATTTTTGGATCCACTTTTCAGTTTCTTTGTGTCTATCCCAGAAATATAAAACAAGACACACTACTCACTAAGATAGTGGTCCCTGGCTTTTAAAATATTTTATCCCTTATTGTTGCTTACTTAGTCTCCCAAGACATGGTTAATAAATTTGAACACATATCAATATGTGCAATGTCCATCTATCATCTACCTATCCATCTACTATATGTTACATATATGATACATATATTAAATATATATTTTTAGTTAGTAAATGTGAATTATGTACCATAAATATATGACAATTATATATGATAATAATTATAGTAGACATGAGCTAGTTATAGAAATCCAAAAGTACTTCAAACATCCCATTGTAAGTGATTCTTATTTCATATTTGTAGCCTTCCAGTACTAGGAAAAGGCTATGTAGGAGAGCTTTCAAAATAACTACGAGAATTCTTTCAATAACTTGTTTATGAAATACAATAATGTTTAAAAAATAAGTCATTCGTTTTTGCACAAGGTGCCTTCCTCAGTTCACCATGGTTCCTCATTTCCTCAAATGACCTGTGATCTATAGAGACATTCTTCCCTGCATCACACTGCCAAGCCAGATTTAGACAGAATGTGACTTTAGTATTGGCCTTTGTTCATAATTTGTTATATGAAGATTGAGCATATCTGTGCATCAACAGTAAGTTTTCCATAATATTAGAATAAAAACTAAATTGAACTGATAACAAGGAAGATTGTAATCCATCTGTTCTCTAAAGAAACCAGTTTAATATGCTGAAAGGCAAGATAATTGAAGTTGTCATATAGAAGATGCCTAAGCTGTTAAAGAGTTTGGAAACAGTATTTCCTGTATTTAGAAATTTCTGATACTGAATTATTTCAAGATAATTTTGGTAACTTTATATTGAACCATTATTTTCTACCTAAGCTAGCTTTGGTTGATGTTTGCCATTTGTCTTTTTATAAATCTCACCATTTTTTTTCTGATAACTTAGTTGAACATTACTACAGTCAGTAGTATCATCTGAATTACAGATATAGCCTACAGAATTGCACTGAAGTTCACTAAAAGCCAAGTACACTGATTTAGCACAAATCTGAATAGCCAAATAATAATAATAATAACAATAATAATAATTAGTTATCTACAAGGAAGTCTTGGTTGTTGTAGATTGTTTTATTAAAATAAATATTCCGAATGTATGTATAGCATTTAAAATGTTACTTCTGTGTAATAGATGGCTTAAGTGATACATTTATTAAATTTGTAAAAAAAAAAGGAAAATATAGAATGCTATTATTATTGATACTATACTACAAATGGAGTAAATATAATATGGAGTTAATGGTGCCAATCTTCTTTTACTTTTTAACCAGCTAGTGTACTGAAGCACTCAGATTTAGTGAACTTAAGTTCAGGACTAAATGTGTTTGGAATCAAAGTGAAGTTACAAACAAATAAATGATCTGTAAATCGGGAGTTTATCTGGAGTTATTGGCTGTCTTAGAGAGCATGTTGTATACACTTTTTGTTCTATAGTTACAGCTTTGTAAGCAGTTTCTGTGCTGGTTTTTGTCTAGACTTATAAAACCTCCTAATAAAGCCTTGGAGACATTCAGTTGCTTTCTGTCTCTTGGAAAAGTTCAGAAGCAGAGCTGTGCCGCATGCTCTCTGAGCCACTTCTGAGCTTGTGGTATTTCTTTCGTCATCATCTGCATCAAAGAAAGGAACCCAGGAGTGGTTGCTGCTGATGGTGGTCTGAAGAAAGGATTGTCTAGAAACTGTAGGGCGAGGGTTTTATCAACTGAGACAGGGAATGAAATAATAGTTTTAGGATACAAAAGAGTATTATGAAGCACTGACAGAATTTGATATTTATTCATTCATTTTATGGTAGTGCCTTTATAATGAAAATTTAAATTTAAATTTCCATAATGTTAAACTTTTGCAATAATGTTTAAAGTGTGTCAATTGGCCTGTCAGTCAAAATGAAATTTATCTCCTACATATTTATATGTTTTTTCTGTTATATATTCAACAAACATATTCTTGGAGTTAGAATAAAACTTTTTTGATTAATACTTTTTGAAATTAAAATATAATTACATCATTTCCTACCTTTTTTCTTCTCTCTCCAATCTTCTCCTCTTGTTCTCTGTCAAATTTATAGGCCCCTTTTCCTTAATTTTTAATTCAATATGTATGCATTATTATGTATTTAATATATATATGTGTATTATCTTAAATATACTAATACAACCTGCTCAGTCTGTATACAGTTACTTGTATGTGTATGACTTCAGGGATGATCACGTGGTATTGGATAACTAATGGTGAGGCTCTTCCCTGGAGAAGATGTTCCCCTGCTCTCAGACCTACTTAGCTTCTTGTTGCCCCTTGTTTAGGGTTGGGGCCCCATGGGATTTCCTCCTTCCACATCAGTGTGTCTGTTGGTGGTGTCCTTGCTTAGATCTTGTTTGGGCAGCTATGTTGTGTTGAGACTTCATGTGTATGGTTTCCCTTACATTTATAGGAGACACAATCTTACAGCAGCCTTCCCATTCCTTTGGCTGTTACAATCTTTCTGCCCGCTCTTTGGTGATGTTCTTGAGACGTAGGTGCAGGTGCTGTGTTGTGTTGCAGATACATCAGTTGGAGCTGAGCACCACGATGTCACTTGTTCTTTATATTTTGCTTGGTTTCGGTGTTCTGTGATACTCTTTCACCTCCCTGGGTAGGTTTGTTCCCAGGTATTCTATTTAATTTGAGGCTTTTGTAAATGGGAATTTTGTCCCTGATCTCTTTCCTTGTGTGTTTGTTGGTGGTGTATAGAAAAGCCACTGATTTTTGTAGGTTGATTCTGTATTCTGCCCATTTATTGAAATTGTTGATCATTTTTAGAGGTTTTCTGGTAAGTTTTTGGATCTCTTATGTATGATATTATACTGTTTGCAAATATGGCTAGTTTCTCTCCCTTTTCTGCTTGCATTCTTTTATTTTCTTTCTCCTGTCTTGTTGCTTCAGACAGTGCTTCAAGTGCAGTATTGAAGAGGAGCAGGCATCATAGAGCCCTGTCCTGTTGCTGATTTCTGTTGTATTCCCTTGAGTTTTTCTCCACTGAGGATGAGGTTGTCTGTGGGGTTCTCATACATAGCTTTTATTACAGAGAAGTATATTCCCTCAAGACTTTCTCTTTAGGACTTTTACCATGAAGGTGTGTTGTTTTAGCAAAACGTTTTTCTGCATATATTGAGATGATCATGTAATTTTCAGTTTTAATCTATTTACGTGAATTATTACATTTATTAACTTGCAAATGATAAAGTCAACTTGGTCATGGTGGGTAATGTTTTAGTGGATGTCTGCATTCAGTTTGCAAACATTTTCTTTTTTTATAGGGTTTCAAATTCGTATTCATTAAGGATATTGGCTGGTAGTTTTCTTTATTATGTTTTACTTCATTTGGATATTTAGAATAATACTGGCATCATAGAGTAAGTTTGGTAGTGCTTCTTCAGTGTATAGTTTTTGAATAATTTAGTATGTAATGACTGTAGACCTTCTTTGAAAGCCTGATATAATTCTGCTGTGAATTCACCTGGGTCTGAATTATTTTTTAATCTGGAATGCTTTTTATTACTGTTTAAATCTCCTTGTTTGTTATGAGTCTAATTAAGTTGTTCTCTGAATCTAGAAATTTGTCTATTAATGACTGGCTCTATGCCATTGACCTGAAATTCTTCTACATCTCTTCCTATTATTCTAAGGTCTGATCTTTTTGCATTAGCTCACATTTTCTGAATGTTCCTTTTCTCTCTGTGTGTGTTTTTAGTTCTCTGTATTCTTTTCTTGTTTGGTCTATGTCTGGTTCTTCTGTTTTATTTGAGTCTTTATATTCTATTTTGTTCAGTTCATTCTCTTTATACGGCTTCTTGTTTTCTAGTTGAATTATTGATTTTTTTCAATTTCATCTTCATTTCAGCTTGAATTCAATGTTTTTTTTTCTCTGTATTGGATTCTGATTTTAAGTCCTGGATTTCCTTTATTGTCTTTATCAACCTTTTGTTGTGATTTTATGACAATTATTTAGGTGTTTATTCCCAATAAGATCTTCCTCCTCAATTTCATTAAGCTATTTCTTTCTGTATTCTTTAAACTCTTTGAATTCTTTGATGAAATTTATGATTGCTCTTTTAAATTCTATGTCCTGGGGTACCTCTAGGCAAATATTATTTGAGAATATTTCTATATAACTTGTGGGTTTGTGTGGGGGGAGGCAGAATATTGCCTTGATATTTCATATTATTTATATATTTGTGATGAGATCTAGGCATGTGGATTTTTATTAGTTCTGTCAGATATGGACATAGTAGGCTAGGACAGAGTAATACAGGATGTGTGGACCAGGTTGAGATTGGAGATTGGCTTAGGTGGAATGTAATATGGTGGATTTGAGGGGATGAAATAGCATGTAGCATGTGCATTTTTGTCAAAGCCTAAATTTTGGGGATAGAGCTAGAGCTTTGAGAGGGTGAATGTATGGGAGGATCAGGCAGACTGAACAGTCTAGACTCTGTCACAACATGTATAGGTCCTAGGTGGGCAGAGAGGTTGGATGTGGTGTGTGGTGGGCCTTCTGGTTTGTTGGCAGATAGTGGGGTCCTTGCTAGAGCCTGGAGATCAGGGGTACCACAGGCTGTGGTGACCAGACTATGCTGGTGCACTGTATGTAGGACCTGGCCTATCTAGGAGTTGAGGGGCATATGTGGAGGGGAGGATCAGCTGGATTCACCTGGCTAGAACCTGGCACAAAGTGTGCAGAATCTGGCTGGGTAGAGAGGTTGGATGTGGATAAAACTTTTGTAGTTGAAATACTTCAGATAAAAGTAAACTACAGACACAAGATGAGTAAGCTGGCATGCATCTGTAATCTGGCACTTGTAGGTAGAGGTAATGGATTGGGAGCTCAATGTCTGTTGGGTTACATGAGGCTCTGGTCAAAAACAAGAACGTAAATAAGGAAATAATCAATTAAGTAAGCCCAAACCAAGCCAAACTAAATGAAATCAGATAACAAAAATTATTTCTATAATTTAAAAGGGTTTTTCACTTTACTGTTGTGCTTAGAGTATTTTTCTGGAATAGCCACAGTATTGTATAATGGCTGGCTACAATAAGTAAATATGCTGACTACAGATGTCCTAGCTGATGTAGGCCAGCATTTAGAACAATTGTCTTCTTTTCCTCCTTGATTGCTGATCTCTTAATATTTGGAGTGAGGGTAGCATAGAGTTTTCAGTACTCTTAAAATAGATCTAAGTCTGAAGGATGAAAATACAAGAGTCAGTTTTAAAAAAAGAAAAGATTTCAAACTAGAAGGTTGTGAAAATTTAGAAAGCATTTTCACCTAAGCCCCTATGAAATCAAGAAACAAAAAATAAAAATTTCAGCTATGAAGACATAAATAGAAGGTTAGGCAGATCCTCAGCACTACAGTGCTTGCTTTGATGCTTGATGCTCTGATACCAATCTCCAGACTGTGAACAAAGGATCTCAAACTGTTTCGTCAATTGGCATATAACACGTAAAACTATAAAATATTTGCTGAGCATGGTTGCACATGTCTATAGCCCCAGCGCCTTGGAGGCAGAGACAGGAAGTTCATGAGTTCCAGACCCATATAGGATAGTGTGACCCCATTTCAAAAACAACCAACAGGAAGAACAAAAGTAAAGGAAGAGGAGGATGACATGGAATGCAGTGAACCACAATTGTGTCCGAATTCTGTCTCCAGGCAAGAATGGAAAGATGTAGAACTCACAATTCACCATCTTAATCCTGATCAGTTTTTCCAGCAAGTGCCTAAGGACAGATGAGAAGAACAAGCTGTGGTAATCTTCACACCAGAGCAGCTCAGACAGATTATGATTGCTGCAATCACCATGCAGTGCAGGCCAATTATTATTTGTCTGAGAACCTGTCCACAGTTCAATCCTTTTTGCTCATTTGCCCTAAAGGGTGTAAGTAAGTCACCAGGGAATCCCCAAACCATATCTCCCGTATTTTATGTAAATGACTTCCCCTTTGTACTCCAAACTCTATGAGGAAAATGGTATGTATGTTACACAACTAAAATTCATTATATGATTTGTCTATAATTTCATGCTATTTGATGGGGACTCTTTATTATTATTATTATTATTATTATTATTATTATTATTTTATGTGTATGGGTGCTTTGCTTATATATGTCTGTTTACCACATGTGTGCCTGGTACCTGTGGGGTCCAGAAGAAAGCACTGGATCCCCTAGAACTGGAGTTACAGATGGTTGTAAGTTTCTTGTGGTTGCTGGAAATTGAAACCAGGTCCTTTGGAAGAATAGTCAGTGGTCTTAACTGCTGAGCTTAGAGCCACACTATGTATTTTTAAAGTATTTCTTGAGTTACTAATAAGTAAGGTACTGTGTTTGGCATCATGGAAGACTAAAGAAAATCTATCATGTAGGATGATATAAACACCTGAAGACGAACTATGCATTTAAACAAATAACAGAAGGTACTTGACTAGTATAGAGATAAGGGGGAGTTTCAGCAAGTTAATGTAGAGTATGAGTTAGAGCTTTGTTACAGCGTCCACTTTGATCTCAGATTTGCTAGTCTCTTCCTCTCTGATGCTGGGATGACAGGTCTGTGCTGCAACCTCCACTAAGGGCATTTGTTTCCTTAATCACTATGGTGATGTGGCTGTGACAGTTCTGTAGACACAGAGTTTGTCATGGGTTGTTACCATTGGATGAGGGTCACAAAGTTGACTAAATATTTTATTGGCAGATTTAATGCTTTTGTAATTATTTTTAAATAATATTTTTATTAATTCTTTGAGAATTTCATACAAGGTACTTTGACCACATTCACCCCTTTATTGACCCAACTTTATGTTATTTCATTTTAAACCTGTGGAGTACAATTTATGTCACCTAAATACTCCTGAATGTTGGGCCTTCCCTGGAGTATAGTAAACCTACAGGAGGTCACATTCTTAAAGAAAACTGACTCTCCCTCTCACAGAAGTTATATAATACCAAAAGCTCCTTAGCTAGGGGTGGGATGTTGTATTACGTATAGCAAATCATGCTGGGATTTTGTCTGACTTGAGCTTATGCAGGTCATATGTATGCTGTCACAAGTGTTGTGAGTTTATATGTGTAGCTACCTAGTTGTGTCAGGAAACACTGTTTTCTTGCAGTCATTTACCACTTCTGGCTCTTATAATCTTCCTCATCTTCTTCAGTGAAGGACCCTGAGCCTTGGAAGAAAGGTGTGGTATGTATGTCATGTTTAGGACTGAGCATTCACAAACCTTATTCTGTCCATGTTGATTATATTAAGGTCCCTGTTACTTGCAATCTATGACAAGGAGAAGATTCTCTGATGAAAATTGCAAGATGATCTGATCTATGGGTAGAGCAATAAGTTACTAGTGATAGTTTTAATGTTATGTTCATTTAGTAGAATAATATTATTGGATTTTTCTGTAGGCTTTAGGGTCAATTTCACCACAAATGATTGGCCACTTTAATAGTGTCAGGAATGGGTTCTATTTTATGGACTATTATCTAGATCCAACCAGGAAGTGGTATCTTATTTTAGAGAAATGTGTAAGAGATTACTATTGTTCTAAGGAAAGCCTCCACTTAGTATATTTAGTATGATGAAAACAGCTGTATGTTTTTCTCAGATTTTGTCCACATTACCTAAACTTTTGTTCCAGTTTCATTTCTTTTGCTACTACAAAATATCCTGACGGTAGGCAACTTAGAGGGAAAAGGGTTTATTCTAGCTTACAGTTTCAGAATATAGTCCATTGTTGTGTCAGTCACATAAACCTGCTCTATGAAAATGCTAAACAAGCCTACAACTTGATAATTTTAATATACATAGAATAGTTGAATGCCTATTTTATTCCAGGTCTGTATTAATGTAAAGGTATGTAAAGTAAAATTGTACCATGAAATTTCCAATTCATTCAAGGGTCTTAGTAAACATTGTGGAATATGCATCATAAAAATTTATGCTATCAGTCTCATAACAGAAGCACTAGCCAACAGGCTAGATGAGAGTCCCCTTCCTACTTTATTATCTTAAAGTAATGATAAGAGTTCTCAATGGTCATTTACTGGGAAGATGTGACTGTTTCTTCCAAGGCAGAACTAAGCCAGCTGCAAATAGACACTGATTCCAGTCAGTAAAAGGAAACAAGGAATGTCTTGTTCACTCCGTCTATGATGATTGAAAGTTTTGCTGCGTATATTAGTCTCGGCTGGCATCCATGGTCTCTTAGTGTCTGCATTACATCTGTCCAGGTCCTTCTGGCTTTCAAAATCTCCATTGAGAAATCAGGTGTTATTCTAATGGATTTGCCTTTATAAGTCACTTGGCCTTTTTCCTTTGCTGCTCTTAATATCATTTCTTTATTCTGTACTTTTAGTTTAGTTATTATGTGGCGAGGGGACTTTTTTGGGGGGGTCTAGTCTGTTTGGTGTTCTATAGGCTTCTTGTATCTTCATAGGCATTTCCTTCTTTAAGTTGGGAAAATTTTCTTCTATGATCTTGTTGAATATATTTTCTGTGCCTTTGAGTTGGTATTCTTCTCCTTCCTCTATCCCTATTATTCATAGGTTTGGTCTTTTCATGGTGTCCCAAATTTCCTGGACATTTTGGGTCATGTCTTTGTTGGCTTTAGTGTTTTCTTTGACTGATGAGTCTATTTCTTCTATCGTATCTTCAACGCCAGAGATCCGCTCTTCCATCTCTTGCATTCTGTTGGTTATATTTGCGTCTGTAGTTTCTGTTCATTTACTCAGATTTTCTATTTCCAGCATTCACTCTGTTTGTGTCTTCTTCATTTTTTCTATTTCCCTTTTCAGGTCTTGGACTGTTTCCCTCAGCTGTTTCATTGCTTTTTCATGGTTTTCTTTCAGGGATTTATTGTTTTCTTCTGCTTTGTCTTTTCTTCTAGTTTTTTTTTTTATAGCATTCTTCCCATTTTTGTTTGTCTGTTCCTCCATTTCGATTTTGATTTCTTCTTTATAGGCCTCTAGCCTCTTCATGATGTTACTCTTAAGGTTGCTTTCTTCTGCTCCTTCCGTTTTGTGATGTTCAGGTCTGGCTGTTGGAGGAGGGCTAGGTTCTGGTGTTGCTGTATTGGAAATTCCAATGAGATAAATTCTTAGAAAGAAACTTGTGGTAACCCTAATAGGCAAGGCCAAGATGCTGAAGGGCTTGATACATTAACTAACAAATGTGTCTGGGTAACTGTACCTATAGACATAGGTTGATATGGAGGAATCTAAATCAGCATTCCAGAAACACTTGCAAATCCATGTTTATTGTGGTCAAGTAATAGAATCAGCCTAGCAGCCTAGTGGTCCACCAATAGATAAATGAAATGTGATTATATATATATATATATATACATATATATGTAATATATAAATATATATGTAATGTATATAAACGTACATAAATGTGATATATATATATATATATATATATGCAACAGAATTTTGTTCAGTAAAAAAACAGCAATTATGTCGTTTGCAGGAAAAATGAACTAGAGATCATTATGCTAAGAAAAATAAGTCAAGCTCAGAAAGGCAAATATGTACAGAAATTGCTGTACCTCTGTGTGTATGTATACGTATATCTATCTTTCTGTTAGTGTTTGAATGTATGACGAGACAGAAAAATATCTTTTTTTTTTCTGCTTTTTTCAAGACAATGTTTCTCTGTGTAGTTTTGGTGCCTGTTCTGGATCTCGCTCTGTAGACCAGGTTGGCCTCGAACTCATAGAGATCCTCCTGCCTCTGCCTCCCAAGTGCTGGGATTAAAGATGTGTGCCACTGCTGCCTGGCCAGAAAAATATCTTAAGAAGATATTTTTATACAGTATCTGGGTTAAAGTGTACATAAGATGCTTAGTGAGTTAATTCACTTGCTGTCAAGCCTGAAAACCGAGTCTGATCCCTGGAACCTACATAATGGAAGTAGACAACTGGACCTTGCCAGTTGTCCTCTCACTGGCATCTGAGTACTGTGGTGTGTACCTTCACCCAAGTAAATAAATAAGTGTAATCATGTATAGTTGGGCAGACATAGGAACTCTAGGGTCAGTGATAAACCATCTCTCCAAAGATGAGGTAGACAATTATATAGGAAGACATCCCACATTGACCTCTGGCTCACACACACACACACACACACACACACACACACACACACACACAAACACAAACACACACACACACAAACACACACACACACAAACACACAAACACACACACACACACACACACACACACACACACACACACACACACACACTGCAGAAAGAACTCAAGTTTGTAGGCTTAAGTAACATTCCAGAGAAGTAATATAAAGTTTAAAATTTGTGGTAAGCACTTGCCAAGTAACATAATGTTTTGAGTGAAAATATATAATCAGCTACTTACCAGTTGATCCATCTACTTACCTACCTGTCTACTCCTCATCCATTTTCATTTTACTTCTTTACAAAACATATTTGATGTTGTCAAAGCTATTCTTCTCTCTGCCTATCATTCATCTACTTTCTATCCCATTACAAGAGACAACAAGGACAATTCTAGCAAAACAAACAAACAAACAAACAAACAAAAGAACCAAAAAGCACAGAGCTGGAAATGATTAGGTGTTCAGATGTTCAAGAAGTTTTAGCAATGGGCTGAATTTGATGGAATCCATGCTGCTTTTCCCTAAAACTATTTGTGCATCAATTTGTAGACCACACTGTGAAGGGAGTGCACCTCTGTAGGGTGAATCACACTGTCCTCTATGTAACATCTCCTCCGCAGAGAAGAGTGTGTTCATTGAAAACCACCACGTGTGTCTGTAAAAGGTCAAATGATTTGGTTAAGCTTGGGCATCTCGTTATACTTTGGGATAGCTAATAGGACAATGGCTACTGAAAGTAAGTAATATTACAATACACAAAAGGAGCAGTAAAGTGCAACTCAACAGGTATATAAAGACCTCATAAACTTGGAGGCTAGTGAGAAGTGGGCAGGTGGATCTGTGTGGTGCGCATCATTGGCTGACATTACCCACAGGTTCCATGCAACTGCATCTGAATGAGGACCTAAAATACCGAGAGAAGCCCCCAAACTCCAAAAAAGACTTTTGTGTGGCTGTGAACTTTGGTTTTTCTTGACAATGTTTTTAAACTACCTTCTTAGGAGCCCCGGATGAGGGGATTTGCCTCAGAGCCACACTATAAATCATCGTTAGAGTTGGTTGTGATGGTTTCTATTTATTGGTGCTTGTGTTCCATACTGGAATGGATTTCTTTGCTAACTTTCTCGTCTTTCTTTGCATTCCATCGATCATCAATCACAAAAGCAGTCCGACCATTCCTCTCTGTTTTGCCTCAGTGAACTCCTACTTTTCTTGACTGTTAACCCCTCACTGGAATGCACATGGCCTCTGAGCTGATCTAGGCCCCTATTCACCTCTTTCAATGAACCTCCCTTCCTGGAACTGAGCTGCAAGGCAATATTTTCCATCTGTTGAATGAAGGGCATGACATAGGCAGTTTGATATGGTTTTAGAGACCACAGCAAACCAGTGATGCACAACATACTTTTATTCCACAAGCCTGTGGGAGCCCACAGGGATAAGAAGCCTTTCTGCTAGGCTGAACACAGCTTGGCATTCAGAACCAAATAGTACTCCCAGAAACACTTAATTATGTTTCATATTCAAGCCAGAAACACTGTGGTTTAGAATAATCTAAAGATGCATCTAATCGGAAGTTGTCCTGAAACATGTGCGCAAGCTTCTCTTTCATACTCCAGCTGTTTTCTTTCCATGGAATGTTTACTGGGTGGGAGATCATCCTGTGTTTATTATGCAGTAGCAAGGAAGTGTCCTGTGTTCCAAAGGGACCTAGAAGGCTTTCAAAGAGAGAGGGAGAGTGGTTCATCACGAGTTCAAGTTTTAGAGTTTCTGATAACATCACAACCTCAAATGTGGTACTATTTTCCATTATAAAGCATTTTGAAAATCTGTCTCATGACTGCACTTTTCGATAGAATGATTGTCGGGAAATTATTAAGAGAGCATTGCTAAGGGCACAAAAGTACCTTCACAAGCACTTTTTCTAACACCACAGACTTTAAGGAAATTTTAATGTAGACAAATTTTAATTTACACATTTGCTGAAAATTTTGTTGTTGGATATTCATAATAGTTTTATATGACAGAAATGATCTTGGTAAACAATAACATTGCTTAATAACAATACTTAACCTGTTCAAAACTTCCCAATTGCTGTCATAGGTTAAGAGTCGAATTATGCTTCTTGATGGTTTCAAGACTCCTTTAACTCACTCCTGTGAAATAACAGCACTCACTTGTGTTAAAATAACCAAAGATTGTAGCCTACCATGTTACTTTAGCAAAATCTTCCACCTATCTATACATCAAAATTTATTATTAAAACAACACTTAAGATACCTTCATTAGTTTCCTTCTCCCCCTTTAATTGAAAATAGATTTCTTACTTAATATTTTCTGATTATGGTTTCCTCTCATCCTACCCTTTTCAATTCCTCCCATCTGGATCCACCCCCTTTCTGTCTCTCTTTAGTACATAAACAGGCTTCTAAGGTATAATATTAAAATAAAATATAATAAGATAAAACAAAAACTAATATGTTCAAATAAGACAAAACAAACAAAGAGAAGGACAAGAGCCCAAGAAAAGGTGTAAGACACAGATACAGATGCAGAGCTATATCCAGTTGATAACTGCCTGCAAATGAAAACTCAGTTTCCTCCAAGTGAGTCTCACTGGGGACAAACTACTCTTAAGGGTAGGCTACATGCCCAGCCGCAGATGCCAACATAAAATGAACTCAGTGGCATCTCTGGAGGTACCTTGTCTCATAACATCATGTCAGGGGTTTTGTTTTTAACTTTATTTTTTTCTTTAAATTTCACTGGTTTTCTAAATCTTCCCTTTCTGACAAATTATTTCTTATCTGTTTCTCTATACAGAATCTTCCTAAGTTTTCTCTGGTCTGAAGAGTAGTTATGCCACTTATTTATTTTTCACAATTTAGATCACAACTGCAGTATTAACTACCTCTCATTGAACACATACTGCTTTCAGACTCTGTGATGCACACATCTCTTACTCTATCTCTACAAGTTTTTGAAGGCACCTATGATCGTTCTCATTTACAATTCAGAAACAGCTCAAGAAACAGATTCCCTGTGCTACATGATGTGTGGGACTTGGGTCCAAATGTGCCCAAATACCAACCAAACTCGGTTTTCTTCCTTTTCTTTCTGCTTTTACTTTTTGTGAATGAACATAAAGTAACTCCAGTCCCCAGTCTCAGTCTTTCTGTACTCAGACTCATTTAACCCTGTCTTGATGTCGCCGTTAATTGAATTAGAATAATTGACTCAGTTTTTGGAACTAGGAATACGTTTCCTATTGCTTCTGTTCATGCATTTGTCTTAGGGTCTACAACTATTATATATGAAACAATGCTAATATGTGAACAAAATGCTTATGGAGTTTACATGTGCAAAGCCAAGATGTTAGGAAAAATCATCTATTAGATTTTATACAAGATGATTTATTCATTTAAATATCTGTTGCTATCAGTTTCTGTAACGTACTGATCTCTTAATGTGTATTTTTGCGATTGAAACGAGTCTGAATTCTTACCTGTTGAATGCCCTTGTTTTATTACTATTTGGTTGCTTTGGGGCTCTTTAATTTTCTTTTTTTTTATTGTTTTAAGTCAGGTTTTCTCTGTATATCCCTGGCTGTCATAGAAGTTTCTCCATAGACCTGGCTTGCCTGGGCATTTTTAAATTTTGAATTCAAAGATTTTTTTTTCATTATTTTATAGATGTAGGTGAAATTTATTTGCAGTAAGCATTAAACCATGCTATTTGTAAGCAAAAACAAGACTAAGATCTTTGTGGAAATAATTGTATTTATATAAACTATGCAGAGAAAAGGAGAAGTGATTTAAAAATAATGTTAACTATAGCTTTTGCACCAAAGAAATACTGCTAAGTTTTCTCTCTATCTGAAGTCTATTTGAAAATATTTTGCTTCTGAAGCAGTTAAAGATACGGTTATTTATATATGTAATGCATTTGTTTCTTTTTGTTAAAATTTAGTTTTCAAAATATAAGTGTGCTGGTTAGCTTTTGTGAGTTTGACAAAGAGTCACCTTGGAAGAAAGAACCACAAGTGAGGATTGGTTCCATCAGATTGGCCTGTGACCATGATTATGGGACATTTTCTCAATTGCTAATTGATGTCAGAAGGACTGTAACCTGTAAGCTGAAATATACTTTTTCCTCCCCAAGTTGCTTTTGGTCATGGTGTTTGTCACAGAGACAGAGACACAAATTAGGAAAATGTGTCTAGGGGCTGGTTGGGTAGCTTGGCACGTAAAGACATTTGCCACAAGCCTGAAGATTTGAGTTCAGTCCCTAGAACCCATGTGGTAGGAGAGAACTGACATGTGTCCATAAATGAACACAATATAAATTTTTTTAAAAAAATGTGTCTTTGCTGATTTCATATAACTTAGGTTGCTCATATATATGTATGTGTACTTGTGTGTGAAGTTTATTGACTTAATTATGAAAATAACCAAAATATTTTTGGTCTTTTCACTGTGTTATTAAAATTATATGCAATTAAAAGTTAAATATCTTTACAACCATAAATTTATAGCAGTACTATTTGGTAATATAACTTGTATATATAACATCCTTCTACATCCATTGAAAGGCCAGATCTGTGTTTTTAAATTTCTTTAATTATTGAAAAGGATAAAATGTTTTCCCTAGTTCAAGTCTTTTTGTTTGTTTGTTTCTAATGCACTCTTTTTTTTTGTCAGAGGAACTTTTCTAAGATGTAAACAATGAAATAATATACTTTTGTTGAAGTTGTCTATGAACTCATGATTTCCATAATGATTTTGAAATCTGTTTACTTAGCTATCTGGTTCCTCTGGCTTGGTTCCTGTTGAATTCTACAGCCCTAATACTTCCTGAAATAAATTTCACAATGAACAGCAAGGCATCAGTTCTGTTTATCGAATTTATCATGTCATCTGGTGGGGAACATGTACACCTTTAGTGCTGGGAGTGATGTATGAAGGGGCTTTTAAATAAGAGGTGGGCATTGACTGTTAGAGGAAGATGAGCTGGCCCAGGAGTCCTGGATCAGCTCACCAGGAGGGTAAGAGCAGATGGAAGGCTGTATGAAAATCTATCAAGAGCGTCAATGACTGTGAACTAGAAGCTGAGGAGAGGATTCATGCTGCTGGTCTTTAATTCTGTAGATTCCTAGATCTTTAGAGTTGGAAGGAGACTTAGAAATCAGAGAAGTTGAGGAAGTTGGAGTAAGAAGGTAGAGAAGTAAAGGGAAGAGGGAGAAGAAGCAGACCTGAATCTTTACCCAATCTCCTGAAGCTTTCTCCTTCTATTGATTTGTAGTAGACCAAACTTGGGTTCAGTAAAACAGACCAAACAAACAGAGAAGTTAGGGAGTTAAAGACCTCACCTTCCTGAGGGGTGCTTTTTCCATAGGGCAGGGGACAGTGTTGGGCAGGTCACTGTCATTCATCACCATCTTAGATAGTCTTGAATTCCTTTGCTTTTGTAGTTGGCTTTAGTTTCCATTGGGCTGACAGCAGTACAGGGGCAGGGACAGCTTCCATGTAAGTGTGAGAGGGCCTGCTGCCAGTATTTTGGCTGTGAAAGCCGTAGTTGGTTATAATTCATCACTATGACTTCCTTTTGTCTTAATAGTATATCAAAAATATTTTTTCTATTCATATTCAATCTACTTAATTGTTTACAGTTGTGTTAACTATGTTATACCCTCACATGCATACAGATGACTTCATCTTTTACATTGTAGAACAGTAATTGGTGCACATTTAACACTCTGCACTTAATAAATGGAATCTTGATATTTGTATTCTCATTTCTTATTGCTAAAACACTTGTTATAGCAATATCCCTAAAGCATATTCTTACTTTTAATCACTGAGCAGTGTTTAAAGTTATGATTTTTTGGGTATAGTTGATTGCTAGAAATAAATTCTGTTTTAAAATATAGCAGCATATTGATTTTTCAAAGATCATCCTAAGATTTTATACATCGGAACACTACTTCCCTGGGGCCTTCGCGGAGACTCTCGAATGTGAGCAGGGAAAAGCTGATTCTCATTACTCTTTTGAAGTTGAGCCTGAAAACAAAAGATAAGAGTCAGAAATTGCTTATATCCGAGCCAACTTCCTATCGCCATTAATGAAGTTATCTTTATCTCTATGAGTTAATAGTTTATTATTCTGACTGAATATAGAAAGGTGAGTTTTAAAAGGACATCTTTGTCTTCCTCTGAAGCAACTACCATAAACTTTCCATAAGCCACAAAAGTGAATGTATAATCTACTGTGCACTACAGAATTCACTTCAGACTTATATTTTCCTCATGTACTAGCCTTGGACTTGTTTATATTAAGATGCAGCGTCTGGGGTTGGAATTAAATTAATACTCTAAAAGAAGCTGAATTTTTGTTGTTCGGATTCTGAATCAACCTAGTTTATACATATTTTGCTGAACAAAATCCTGTTAAATATACCAACTTATGAAAACAATCAGTGCTTCCAAGTCATAAAACAAACAAAAGAACAAAGTTAAAGTCTACTTCTGTGAAAATTATTGAAAATTAGAAGTTTTAAGCACTAGTGATTACTTTGAATTCATTTACAGAAATATCTCTTTGGAAAATGTAAACTTAGTGTCCCCTTTTGGGGATAGAAGTTTGTAACTCTTCACTCCCTACACCCTTCAAGAGCAGAGAGGCATTTGCAGGAGGCTCATAATCACTTTCTTGGTTGCACTTTGTCTCCGGAGGTCACCACATAACCACAATCACCATGTCCACAGTTCATCCTGCTTGGCTCTGTTCTTCTCCTTTCTGATGGAATAGACTCAGTTTTCCCCACTGGGTTAGTTAGAAATAACTAACTGGTGTGTAGAGAGGACCGTGTGTGAGTCTAAAAGCTCGGTACCATAGATCCAGTAATCCAAGTATTTCACAAGGAAGAACGTTCAACTTCCCACACCATATTTTCTATGTTTTTTAGGTGGTCTCGTTTCTTATTTTATATACTTGTATATTACAATATTTCTATAAATTGAGTACAAAGAAAGAGGTCCTTCATGGCATATTTTCCAGCATATCTGTCATTCTAACCTTTGTTTAAGAGGTATCTAGAGTTTCAACAAAATGAGCATGGGAAGACAGAGTACTCTTCATCAGCTCCTACCTTGTTAGGCATTTTACCAGGAAACTTCTGCTTTAACTCTCCTTAAGAGTTTACTCAGGACCACGTCACCCTAGAAGTAGGATTTTGGATTTTAAATATTCTTAATAGTTTCTATAAGGCATAAATATGGTTTTTCTGTTTGCTTTATGACTTCATTCTACTTGGTTACATGCTATAATTAATCATAGGAAAAATATAATTCCTTAGTGGAATTTATTTCCTGGAATTGTAGAGATTGAGTATAGCAAAATTTGACACTTTTATAGATACAATGTTACAATTTAGCTCAGACTTGCCTCACTCATTTTAGAGTACAAGTGTGCACAACTAGATTTACTACTTACACATACATATATACATTCCGTAGTGATTTATTTATTTACTAGGTTAATCACCCAAATAGTTAATATTATAATTTAAAAAGATCAATTATGCATATAGTATTAAAGGCAGATATATCCATGAAACTCAGAGAGTAAATCAACTTATACCGTGGATTTCTGGTTTGATTTTAGGAAATCTACTCTCATAAATTTAACCAGAACAGTTACTTTTAAACAATGAATTATCAAATAACATTACAACAATAGAATATAAGGCTCAGATAAAAGCAGGCTCTTGAAGTGACCTCAGATTTCACAGATTTAAAGAGTAAAATCAAGTGGTGAATATTAATGTTTTCTTAGAACAATTTATTTAATGGTATTTTACACTAAAAGTATTATGGTGTATTTCTGGACATTATTTTAACAAGAAAATTTGGCAATAACTACTTGTTATTTTAACACTGTATTCTCTTATCAAGTTGAAAAGAACAAGAATTTTAAGTAGGTTACTTGTATTTAATATATTAGCAACTCTGAGAAACATGCAAAGTTGCAATTTCCTTTAGGATGCAAATTGTCTGCAGAGCAAACAAGTGGCAAATATTATATGATAATGTATCGTGAAGTGCTAAATTTTGTTTAGTGAATGAGCTGAAAGATGACTAACACCAATTCTTAGGAAATTTAATAGATATCTAGGGTTTCTCAAGAAATCAGTATTGGAGTTCATGTCACTATTTTATTTTTGATTCCTTCCACTTCCAGCCACGGTACTGTAGTTTTAATTGTATTTTTAAAAGAATATATGTCCAATATATTCATGTGATAGGAAGTGATTCTAATTGAGTTCATAGAAAAAGAGGCAAGTTCATAGTACAGAGACAAGACTGCAAAGGATGGAAAGAGCACACTCAGCCTAATTGAACTTTCTATATGAAACAAAAGAATGGTCCATGCTTGATTGTATCTGAAATCTGCTCTGGGGTCTCCTAAGGCAACAGATAAACTATACATTTTCCATATTTCATGTGATTCTTAGAGTTTGAAACCATCTTTGTTATTTTTGATACAATCTTGTATAATTGTTTTGTGTTTATCTACATATATATGCTTGCAAATTTTCCTATTCTTTAATGTGTTTTGTGTGATGATTGCAGGTCTCTTATAATAGTGGATGCACAGATTTCTCCTAATGTATAGCTGACTGGAATATAGACAATTATCACTGACTGGTTCCCATGTGCATTACATATAAGCACCACCAGTCCACTTCTCACAAAGAACTGTAACAACATACCCTAAAGTGTACTAGGTCTACTAGATGAAATTAGGCTTGGCTAGCCAGTGTAACTAGTTACAACATTTGGGTATAGTTTTATTAACAATCTGCAGAATGGAGACAGATGAAGTGGAGTATGTAAATCTGTGAGGCCAGAACCAAGTTCAATGATATGCTTACATGTATTTTTTTTAAACTAGGTTAAGACTAAAGCAGACTTAGAATTCATTCAACATCAGAGAACCAAAGCTGTATGCAAGAAAGACTTTTATGTTGCTCCCAGGTCAAGGTCTATCTGTACTTGCTATTAGCCAGAAGGCAAGCTGCACTCATCTTCTGTTACCTGGTGCTTTAGACAGAATCAGCAACTGGGAAGGCATTACTTCATGTTCTGTTTATGACCCTGAAGAAGAGTAGTCGCATGATGTCTTTAGCATCTGTGCTTCAAGGCCCCTGTTTATTGACTAAAATAAAAAATAAAAGATAGAATCAGAACAAAAGAGATATGAAGTCAAGTGTGAATATAAAATACTAAGTTACTAACATGGGTTTGAAATTTTGACTAAATGCTTCTATGATCACCATTATTTATAGTAAAGATGTCAAAATCTGCAATATATTAGTTATAGGCATATAAAACCATGTCTTAGTCTGTTGAGCATCTTCTTATGTAATGTCACACCATGAGAAGTATCAGAGAGCATAAAACTGACCATATCATTTCCATGTTACATGTATGTGAAGAGTAGTTTGAGTGTACATACAATATAAACTTCTACTTAGGATGTACAGGATCCTTCTCAAACTAGACCCTGGCTACATTTATAATCTCTTATTCTATCACACCTTCAGATACATACTGACTTCAAACCACATGCGGCTATTTGTAGCTCCTACAGACACACATGCTCCAACACAGTTTTTCATCTGTAATTCTGAATTTTTAGCATTCATATACTGTACTGTATCCATCTTCTTTTCTTCAGGAACCTCATAATACCTATTAAGAGAGATATTGATAACTGTTGGTTGACTGAATTCATGACTTTTGTACATTATAGAGCTCATTAAGTGGTCACATACTTTATCTGTCTGTCTGTCTGTCTGTCTGTCATCTATCCTATTGGTTGTGTTTTTCTGCAGTAACCTGGATAGTATAGCTTCCCTATAGTTCCCATAAAGGGGAATAAATTCAAGGATTGAAAACATAGTGAGGTTTTATTAAAGCTGAGAAAACTTTGAGAAAAAAAATTCCCAAGAATTTTGGTCTTGTGTTTGCTCTTATGATTCAGATCTGAGATGGTTTGACATGCTGAATCTATTGCATTTCTGTGAAACTTGTTGTATTGATTTTCTATGACCAACCTAACAACATAATATGGGGATAGATGGTTAAAAACACAGAAATTCATTGTCACACAATTCAGGAAACTAGAAATCCTAGTTTAGGATGTTGGTAGTGCTGTGTTTTCTCTAATTCATGGGGGTGTCTTACTTGCCTTATTCTAGCTCTGAGTAGTGGCTAGGGATTGTTGGCATTTCTTGGATTGTAGTTGCACTTTTCTAGCCTGTGCTGTTATCATTACATTTTGCGGAGACACATTTCATGTGTCTGTCTTTACTTGGACATTTAAAAAGAGGGACTACTGAACACATCAAGATAGTTAATCTTTTTTGTTTTGTGAGAATCAACCAAAGAATATAATAGTAGCAAAGTACTTAGATGAAAGAATAAAATATCTCTTGATATTACTTATACAAGTATTATTTCTATGTCAAATATTTGTGATATGTTTTTTGGGTGTAGGAGTTTAAATGAAAATGGCCCCCATAGACTCACAGGGGGAGGCATTATTGGAGGTGTGACCTTGTTGAAGTAGGTGTGGTCTTTTTGGAGAAAGTGTGTTATGGGGGGCAGGAGGAGTGGGCTTTGAGGTTTCAGAAACTCAAACCAGGACCAGTATCAGCCTCTTTTCCTTTTGCCTTCTGATCCAGATGTAGAACTCTCAGCTACCTCTCCAGTACCATGTCTGCCTGCACTCTGCCATACTTCCCATCATGATGATAATGGCCTAAACCTTTGAACTTTAAGCCAACCACAATTAAATGTTTTCATTTATAAGAGTTGTTGTGGTCAGCAATAGGAACCCTAAGTAATACATTGGGTTATTGTTTGTTTTGACAAAGATCAAATCAATAACAGAAAAAATGGTTGCAATTGTTGTATTGATTGGAGAAAATTGATGGAATCAAATAACATAGCAAGAGAGAAATTTTGGGGATGAATGTCTTGAGTACGAAATCTGATTTTAAACAAAAATGTGGATAAGTCAATCTCTGTAATACATTAGAGCATAGATAAATTTGTAGTTATGAGAGAAATTAGAATAGTTCAATTGTTCCACCAAATAATTGTCTTTAGAGAGGATAGAAGAAAAGCTTTGAATACAAGGTTAGAAAAAGAAAATATTGAAGTGTGAGATAATTTTTAGGAAGTAGAACAGAAAATCAAACATTACTAACAAACACTCTGTCTCCAGGTGAGTAGATAACTATGTCTGTGTATTAGAGAGGATGTCTCAAGAAGTGTTAAGGTAATTAGGATGGTAGCAGTGAAAGTCTAGGGCATACTGTGTTTGTTTATATTTTCAGTCCTTTTAAAATAAATCTTAATAATTTTATAATTTCATCATTTTTATGTATGTGTTTATAGGTTTTAGTGTGATAATCTTAAATTTCTGATATTTGATTATTTTTCTTTGTTGTGAAAATAAAGATAAAATTTGTATTTTTTTTCTAAAATTTCTAGATACATAAACCATTTATTTAGTTGGAATTTCCTAGAAAACATCATTGAGCAAGTCAGGGGCTCTTTCAGACACCATTTAAATGGTGTTCATATTTACCTCATTCCATATCTTTTAGAGAACTCATATTGAGATATCTCAGCATCTACCTTGTCTTTCATGTGCTCTTTTTTTTTTTAACCCAGAAACTCTGTAAAAGTATGTTTTCAATAACACAGGAATGAGGTGACAATTCACAGGAGTGAAACAGGTATGGATGTATATCTGTATTTGGAGAAGAGTACAGACATAAATAAGAACCTGGGCAAGATATTTAAGATCCCTTAATTTTATTACATTATACAAACCTATAATCTATCACTATTCTTGACAACTAGATCTCTCATCTGTAGATGGTAACTGCTCAGAGAAATGAGAGAATTCAATTTAGGGGTTAGGATGATCAATTATCTTCAAATTTGTGTGCTTTCTGTGGTTTAATTTGGAATCTGAATTTGTAGTAGAAACGCTGAAGCACATGCCACTTACGTATGAGTCTATAAGGGCATTAAAAACTTTCAGAGTGTGTTTAGGTATTGGGAAACACAACTGAGTGGCTTGGGAAGATGCTAGACTTTAGAGACAACTTTGGACATCACATAGAGGAACGATCTCCGTGAGTCAGGTGATGGAATTTTGTTATGCACATTTGGAAGTGAAGAAGTGCTGCAAACACAATTTCAGCTTAATGACTGAGAATTCAGGCCACGGGCTTTGACAGAACAGGTGCCATCTCATGATTCTAGAAATTTCTCTGTGACCTTGGGCCAGGCATGTTAGTTTCAGTATGAGTGTTCGCAGCATTTTTAAATTATATTTATTTCAGAGTCTTTCGGATGAGAGACGAATGAGAGAGTTCATGGAAAGAATGGAGTAAATGCTTGGTACTTATTGTTTGCTCACTTGCTGATAGTAGTAGTCCTAATGTAATGTATTTTCATTGACGTAAAATCGTTCCTTATTAGAATACTTGACAAAATATACAGGGATATTTAGTGTCCCTTTGTGTTCAAATTGCCAGGCAGAGAAAAGTACCTGGTGAATGTTTGTCCATTCACAGTCCACAGGAAATTGGTTTCCGTGAAGAAAGGAAATTCATCATCAGGCTGGAACAACTGTCTGCTCCGAGACTGATTTTCGTGAGTGTGGAATGATTACTTTACCCAAGCTTGTTAGAGTGAGAGCTTTACAAGGAGGTTGTCCGGTAGTTAAGTCTGTTTAAAAAGATGTTTCTGTAAACATGCCTAAGTGCTTCCTGTTTCAGACTAGTATTTGCTGAGTGACACAGCCCTGTAGAGTGTGAGTGTCTGGAGCTTACAATGCAGGAAGCCATAGATCATTCTTAATGAATAAATCATGTGCGCGCCTGCTGTCAGTTTTGCTGATGCTTTGGCAGAAGCCAAGGCTAGTTCTGTGATATGTTATCAGCAGTCAGGAGCCACCGGGTCAGCTATTCAGCACCTGATGCAACAGTAACATCTGTTCCTGGCCACATTTCTTTCTTTCTTTTAGAGCAGGGAAGCACAATTAAAAACAAACAAAGAACAGTAAAATGTACCCAATTTTAATCATTCATTTTTATGTAAGGAAATAAAACATTCATAAAAGTAAAGTAGCGTTATGTGGTTGACATAAGCTCGTTGCTTGAGGCATCCCATTGTCTGGTTCCTTATTTAAATGGAAGTGGGTTTGGGCAGAAAACTGCAGGACCATGCTGTGCCACGTCGTCGGGCTGCACTAGTGGGCAGAAGGAAGACGAGTGGGAAACAACGGAAAATTGAAAAGATCAAATATTTCCGTGCTTGTCTTCAGAAAAGAAAAAAGTTGAATTGATCATTTAATTTTGGAAGATAAATAGATTGTTAATAAGAAACAGATAAATCAAATATCTGAAAAAGCAGCTTAGGCTAATTTTTCTCTAACTTACATCAGTTTCATACACAGAAGCCTCATTTAAGCAGATACCTTAGCAATAGTTTCCTTTTGAAGTCAGGTTATGAAATAGAAACAGAACCTACAATGCAGAAATTCTCACTCTACAATCATTTTGAACATCTATTCGTATTTCCTACACAGCCACATGTGTGCTCAGTGTTTTAGTTCTGAATTACAACAAAACCTGTTACTTCACTTAGCAAATATCTATGTCTTTTTAGAAAAATTGGCTTTGGTACAAATTTACTAATACAGCAATTCAATAACATAATGGTGAATAAAGCAATGTATTTTGTGGGCATACTTGGCCTAATAACTATTTGATTCATATCCTAAAGAAACTTTTATTAAGCTAGTTAGAAGAGTTGAGTGAAAACATTTTTACAATACAGTGTGATAATAGCTATAATAAAGGCATTTGCAGGGCACGAGGGAAGCACAGAGCAGGAGCCCTTACATCATGTGAGTGCTACTAAAAGTCTGATTATAACAGAGTCCTGTTAAGAACACACAGAATACAAAAGGCATGTATGTGATCACAAACAGACTTGTGGACTAAGCGGAAATCTCACAGTTATGACTAGAGGGTGGGAAGCAGCAGTGGAGATTTTTGATTGCCAGAGACATATGAGCAGATAGACTTTTTTTTTTTAAGTTTACTCTCACCTTGGGATAGAGTGCAAATGTAGGAATGATGAGATCAGAGACAGGATACAGTCAGATTTCTTAGTAAATGGTAAAATTTTGACTTCGGCATTAAAGTGATATTTATAATTATATCAGGTTTCTTAAAATATAAACACATAAATGCTTGGTAATGTGGGTGGGCATTGAAGAATAGATAAAATATATGAGAAACTCCTTATTTTTTTGAGATACATTATTTTGTGGTAATAGACACATTTTGGGAAGAATTTAATATATTTGATATAAATGGAATTGTAGATAATATTCTATATTTAAACATGTTAAAATACTCTGATAAACTTGAAAAATTCCCAGACTAGAAATTCTTTTTCTCACAGTTCTGGAATCACACATTTTTGAAATCAGCACCAGTGGGCCACATTAAGGGCCAGGGGAATTCCCAGAACCCTCTTTAATGAGCTGCAGGAGAGCCTTTCCTTCTTTTCTTTCAGTTTTACTTATGTGGTTTTTTTTTTTTGAAAATTATAAATGGATAAGATTTCTGAATATGTACATTTATAGCATTTGACAAAATCTTCTCTCAGGCTAATCAAAAAGGCATCTCTTTACAGTGGACCGTAGACAAGAGGAGGTTGAGACTGGGGCCATCCAACATGATGAGATGAAGTGGCTGATGAAGCTCAGCCATAAACTGATCGTTTTTATTGCCTCTTCTAAGGTTCAGGGAGCACCGTGGAAGAAAGGACAGAAAGAATGGAGATGCTGGAAGACAGAACGAGGTAGAGAAGTCTGATCATCTTGATGATACTACACAACCAATGTCATAGCAAACCCACAGCAGCTATGGTTACTCGCATAGGATAGGCACAAGAAAGGTCCTTTCAACAGGCAGTAATGGATAGGGGAAGGGCTCATAGGGCCCTACTGCTTAATGCTAAATTGTTGGCTAGTGATGGACCCTGGGAGAGATGGAGCTATTGTCCTCAGTTATGTGCCCAATAGTGGACCTGTCTGGCTCCAAAGAATAATTCTAATTCCATGGCCACATAGATGCCCTAGTCAAGTCCAGAGACATACAAACAGAATAAAGAGAAACAGCTACAGAAATAGATGAGGCCGGGCGTTGGTGGCGCACGCCTTTAAACCCAGCACTCGGGAGGCAGAGCCAGGCGGATCTCTGTGAGTTCGAGGCCAGCCT
>CABHPP010134421.1:30007-40220 GCA_902168425.1 Peromyscus attwateri
AAAAAAAAAAAAAAAAGAAAGAAAACATTATTTTTCCGTGGTTGCCAGGGGCGTCATAACTGCCTCTTTAACAAACCGGGTGAGAATGCTTTCATTGTTTCTTCTACCTTTGCTCACTTGGCATTTCTTGGCTGTGACCACTTCACTCTACTCTTTAAGGCCACTAATTTTGTCTCTCTCTCCACTTGTCTCACATGTCCTCCTTCCTATGTGTGGAATCTTTCTTACATGAATATTTAGTGCCTCTTTCTTATAAGGATATTTGCAATTCCATGTAAGGTCTACTGGATAATCTAGAATTACCCCCCCATTTTAAGGTATGCAAAGACATCTCAAATATCAAGGGAACAAGAGACAAATTTTGTACCTTGAATTTTGTGGGAAACTATATGATTAAATATGTTCAACATGTTATCCTTGGGCCTTTCCACACAAAATGATTGCTAAAACCATCCTGAAGACCGTGTTCCAGAAATCAAAAGGAGGAGTACATATTGAATAGGTATATTTGTTTACTTTCAGTGTTTTCTTTTTTTGTTTATCACTTGAATAATAAAATATTTTCTTTATCAAAATGTGAGATTACATTCTTTTTCATTTGATTTCTACTGGTATTACTGTTTGCATTTGGGGACAACTGAATTTTAATATTCTTGGCACAACTTTCTCTGGGACTTCTCTTTTTTAAAAGTAATTTTTATGCATTTTAAGTTAAACAGAATTATATCATTTTTCTCCTTCCCTTTCTTCCCTTTAGCTGCTTCCACCATCCAGCTCCTGTATTGTGGGATATTTGGTCACACTGTGAACCCCAAGTTTGCATTTGCAATTAAATGAAATCAATCTTGGGTCAGGAGGCTGTTAGCAATTAGTTGAGAGAAAATAATCATAGAGAGTCAGAGGGCATCTGTAAGATGATGGAGACATGCACAGGAAGTAGTAGGGAGAGGGTAGTGTGGGTATTTTGTTTTGGTAGAATGGAAGGATGTCCTCTTTCAGAGGCACAGGCAAAGAGAGAAGGTCGGCTAGTTGCTACTCAACTTCTCTGAGCTAGCAGGTTTCCATCCCAGCCTTTGACTCCCGAGTCTTATTGATAAATGGAATGACAGAGACTTAATTTAAACCTACATATTGCCACTGTGGCAGGGCCTGGACTGCTGGACCAGAAGCTCTGCCATGATGGCCTGAATGGTCCATGGGGTCCTGACTGTGGGTCGTGAGGCTACAGATAATAATTAAAATATCAGTAGATTCATGTGCAGTTACTAAATGACAGAAAACATCCCTCCTCCCATGCCCCCAGTTTCAAATAGGGACTAAAAAGCTCTTTGGATCCTGGAAATGCTAAGATTCAGGCTCTTGGTATAGTTCAGTGGTTGAATACTTACCTAGTCGGTATATGTACAGTGCAAAGAGAAAGAGTGGTCTAGTCCATGCCAATTAAAATGAAGCTCTCTCTTGCATAGTGGCTGGTAAATTTACAATATAATCCTCAAGAACTGGTAACATAGATGGGGGCCGGAGAGACTGTCCAATGTTTAAGACTGCTTGCTGTTTATGCCGAGGACCCAGGTTCGATACCCACCACCCATTTGGTGGCTCACAACCACTGACTGTAACTGCAGTTTCTAGAGAAGGGATGGCACAGCACACAGGTGATGAACATATACATAAAATGAATTAATTTACACACATGAATTGAATCTTTTTAAAAATTTTAAGAAGAGCTGGTAACATAACCAGCTTTATAAAAGGTGTGTATACACTGATGAACAGTAGATGCCTAGTGGGTAATTGGTATACTTTGGATGGAAGCCTAACTTTTGAAGTTGACATTAATGAAAAAAAAAAAAAAAGAAACTACGCTTTTCAAAATATAATACCACATGTCACCAGAATGGTATACCACTATCAGAGAAACCCCTAGAGGTTAATTAGCTAAACCCTGGAACCAACTGATAAAAATTCAAATGCTAGGGTTAGATAAGCTATGGAGATAACATGTGAGTAATTTCCATCAAATGTTCTCAGAACCTTGGGCAAAGAACTATGGGCGTCTTTCCTCATTCTCACTGCTCCTTCAGCTCTCTGCCACACAAGATCTGGCTCTGCTGGAGTTCCTATGGCGGTGCAAGTAAAGTGAGGCCACGTCAGGAGTAGCACCTCATTGTTAAGTGCTCTGCTCAAAGGAGCTGTAACTGCCTAGCTGGTACATTTCCCCCTCATCATAATCTGAGGATTTCTCTCCTGAGCCAAAATGGAGACGTGACAAGGACTCTCAATGGCTAGATCTACAAACTGCTGGTTTTATTTGAATTACAGTGCATAATAATTGCAAGATACTCCTCTCTCCAAATATTCCCTCCCTACCAACACAAATGCTTTTAGTCATCAACTGGTATGAAAGGAGTTACAGAACATAATCACTTTTTAAACTACGAAGTCTCTAACAATAGCTCTTAAAGAAGAAAAAAGAAAAGGTATATTTAGGTAGTTGCCACAGTGACAGTCTTGGCGTTTGTGTGTCTGAGAATGTGTAGGGAAGCTGCTTTACTTTCTCACTTTGCTGCCCATCTTGCTGCATTCACAACTGTCTATGACATCCATTTTTAAGTGTACAAGAATGTATTCACAAGTGTCTACTCCCTCACATTTCGCACTACCTCCTAAGAGCAAAACAACAAAGGCAGCCAACTGTCCAAAGATGTTGCTAATAACAACTTCTTAAAGCTACTTCCAGCATGTAATTTTAGCTTCCATAATTTTTATCAAGGTGTTTATGAGGTATTATTATAGGGAAAGTGCTTAGATAGAAATATAACTTACGCATGTGTGTGCACATACACTTATATATATATATTGTGTACAAATATATGTAAATAGAAGATAACATTCCTTAAGACTTTATGAAAAGTAACCTTGGTACTATTTGTCCCTCCTCTCCTTCTAACCTTCTCCCCCTCTACCCAATTAAAGTCCCTTCCTATTTTTCCATTTCTTAATTAATATAACCTGTACCATGTGATTTCCACTCTCAAGCTATGGTCCTTTATTGGTGAAATTATTAAGGGCACTCCACGTAGTTAAAAGGGAGGTTTATTTTGTGGGGTAACTTACAAGTGAAGGCATAGGTTACAAGGTCTGGGAAAGGTGTGGCACAGTCCAGTGGTGTTCTCTGGAGAACTCCGCTCCGTCTACCTCTAGCGTCTAGGGTCCAGGCCCCAAGAGAGGGCATGCATCCGGATCTCAGGTCTTCAGGGCCCTCCCTTGGCCCCGCCTTGTAGGAATGACAGTTACCGAAGCCTCAATGGGGGTTGAAACTTTCACATCAAAGCTGGAATGGCTACCCACTACAGTCCTTTTATACTTTCTTGGTTTCTGTAGTTTCTTCATGTTGTATACTCATACCTGGATATCAGGATCTAGGGACCGTAGATGACAGAGAACAGGTGGCATTTATCTTTCAGAGTCTGGGTGACCTAAATCAACATGCCCTTTTCTCGGTCCATCCGTTTACCTGAAGAGTTCATGATTTTATTTTCTTTTATATCTGAGTGATGTTATTTCCGTTTCCTGGCTGTTGTGAATAGAGCAGTGATGAACAAAGTTGAGCAAGTGTCTGTGGAGCAGGATGCCAAGTCCTTTGGGCATAAGCCAAGGAGTGCTGTAGTTGGGTCAAATGGTAGATTTACTTTAGTATTTGAGGATTCTGCATAGTTGTCCATAGCAGCAGCACCACTTTGCATTTCCACTAACAGGGAATGAGGGTCCACCTTTTCACTTCACCTCCCCAGAATTTTTTTGCATGTGTCTTACTTGGGTAAGATGAAATCTCAAAGTTGTTTTATTTTGCATTTTTCTAATTGCTAAAGATGAACACTTTTTGAGATATTTCTTTGCTTTGCTGTTTTTGTTTCTTCTTTTGAGAACTCTCTGTTTAGATCTACAGCTCATTTTTAAAATTAGATCATTTGTTTCCTTGACATTTTGTATTTTGAGTTCTCAAGATATTCTGGATATTAATCCTCTGTCAGATGGATAGCTGACAAAGATTCTCTCCTATTCTGATGACTTTTTCACCATTCAATTGATATTTCCTCATCTGTTTTTCAGTTTCATGAGGTCCCAGCTGCCAATTGTTGGATTTAGAGTCCTGTTCAGAAAATTTCTTCCTACACCTGTATCTATTAGGGTACTGCCTAAATTTTCCGCTAGCAGCTAAATTGTTTCCTGTTTCAAATTGAGAACTTTGATCCATTTGGATCTAGTTTTTGTGCAGGGTGGTAGACACAGGTATAATTTCATCATCAGCATGTGGACATTCAGTTTTCCCAGCACCAGTTGCTGAAGATACTGTGTTTTCCCTGGTGTGTGCTTTTGCCTCTTTGTCAAATATCAGATGACTGTAGTTACGAGTGCTCATGTTTGGATTTTCCATTTTATTTCATTTGTATATATGTCTGTTTTTATACCAGTATCTTATTGTTTTTATTATTATGGCTCTACAATATATCTTGAAGCCTGGAATAGCGATCACTCCAGTATTGTCCTTTTTACTCAGGATTTGCTTTGACAATCTGAAGTCTTTTCTAGTTCCATATTCATTTTAGTATGGGTTTTTCTATTTCTGTGAACAATGTTGTGGATGTTTTGATTGGGATGGCATTGAATCTGAGTTGCTTTTGGAGGCGTGGGCATTTTCACAACATTATCTATAGATCCATGATCATGAGATGTATTTCCATTTTCTAGTGTCTTTCTTAATCTCTTTCTTCTCAGATTTAAAGTTTTCATTATAGAGGTTTATTCCAAGATATTTTGTTGTTTGTTGTTTTTGACACTGTTATAAATGATAATGTGTCCATGATCTTTCTCAGTTTGTTTGTTATTGTTAATAAAAAGGCTACTGATTTTTGCAATTTTTTAAATCCTGCCAGTTTGCTGAATATGTTGATTGTTTCTAGAAGTTTTCTATGAAATTTCTTTTGTGGGGGAAGTATCTTTTGTGTTCAATATCTTATCATCTCTACATAGGGATAATTTGACTTCTTTTCCTATTTGTTGAGGCCTCCTGGGCTTTTACCAGTCCACATTAGCACACCAATTGTTGTCCTTGTGTAGCTCATGTATAGACAGTCACCTTGAAAGAGTTTATGGGTGTAGCTTCTGACATTACTAGGAGATGCAACATTACATCATACTGCATGTTCCTCTGGCTCTTACAGTCTTTCTGCCCTGCCTTGAACTTTAGGCCCTGGAGCTGTAATGTAGATGTATGTATTTATTGGAACTGGGCTCTGCAACTTTGTTCTGCATTTGTTCCCAAAAGAAGTTTCCTTTTGAAATGAGGAAACTAATGAGGAATAAGGAGTACAGTTATCTGTGGGATCTCTATGTATAAGGACAAACATTTAGAATTAGTTAAGGAATATGCTGGTTTTGTAAAATTGTGGTTGTAGGTATTCCTTCAAGATATATGACTTCATTAGTCTTGTGTAGTTTGCTGTTTCCGGTAGCAGGCATACTTTCCCTCTTGTGGAACCAGTCTAAAGATCAATTAGAGAGCTATTGGTTACCTAAAGGAACATGTGCCACAACTGTACCCCTAGGGTTTTTGTGCCTTGGTGGTCCTTGTTGAGGTTCATAGGCATCATAGCTAGTTATAACTGTTGATTACCTCCCTCCTTTGGAAAATTCCGTGGTGCCTGCTGGTACCATTAAAGCTAGTCCTTAGGGAGGAGGCTTTTGGATTAGTTCCAGCTCATGGGCCTCTGAGCCCTGTTTCTGAAGTGCATATTGTCTTTAACAATAGATACTTACCTTCCACCTCTGGAAAGCAACCAAGGACAATAGTAATAGCTTATAATGTTTGGCAGTCCCATGGACAACCCTTACTAACAACTCAAGAGGCCTTCTCATGACAGGTGTTGGGGTGATACTATGGGGAAAATGCAAACAAAACAAAAAAAATCAGTTGGGGAAGCTCTGGGCAGGGAGGAGAGATGGAGATACATACAGAAGGAGGGAGGGGAATAAAATAATGCTGTGGATAACTGAAAAATCAAAAGGGATCCTACTACCAACTTTCTACCTAAAAATATCTACAATACACAAACATCAGTGTAGAAAAAAGTGTATGTAATTTAAATGAAAAGTTTCTAACTGGCTTGATAATACTTTTTCCAAGAGCCAAAGAACTTTTAGAATGTGGAGTGTATTACTCTAGACTCCTCTGGCTTTCAGGGTTTTCCTTAATATATGACTTATGTTTTTTTCTCCTGTAGTTTCAATATTTTTCTTTGTTCTTTATATTTCATGTTTTAACAATGGTAAAGATGTTTCCTTTCTTGTCTTGCCTAGCTGAGGTTCTATGTGGTTATGTCTGGCCTTAGTTTGGGGAAGTTTTCTTCTATGATTTTGTTAAGGATCTGGTTCTTGTCATTGACTTGGGATTCTTCTCCCACATCTATGCTTATAAGTAAAAACTTTGGTCTTTTGATGGTATCCAACATTCATACATGTTCCTTTCCTGTCCTTTAATTTTTTTCATATCCTTTGCTTGTTTGAGTTTCTACCTTGTCATTGTATCCTGATACATATATATGTATGTATTTTGTTTGATTAATTCTATTTGTAAGGCTTCCCCCTCAGTTTTCTAATCTATTTATTGAGTTTTTCAATTCTATTTTTATTTCAGCATGTGTTCTCTTTAATGTTTCTATCTATTAATTGAATTCAGTTTTCAAATTCTGAATTATCTTCATCATGTTATTATCAGTCATGTATCTATATTTTCTTGGATACAACTCAAGCATTTATATTATACTTTGGAGTTCATTTGTGTTTTCTTTAAATTTCTTGAATTCTTTGATAAGAGCTTTATGATTTTCTTTTAAATTCTATGTCTGGGAGTTCATGAAGGTAGTTCTCATTAGAGATTACTTCTTTAGGAGTAGCTGGCTTGATGATGCTGTCTTGGTCACTCATGGGTTTTGCACTTTGACCCAGGCATGTGGACATATTTCTTTGTTTGTGTGTCTAAAGTGATAACCTGACCTTCCTTGGGTTTCCCAGAGCAGAAGATATGTGTTCTGAGCTAGGTAAGATCAAACTGGGGCATGAGATGCTAAAATGGATCAGGGAAAGATGGCTCCTATACCACGAACCTGGAGGTAGACCTGTGTAGTTGCAGAGACAGCAGTGAGCAGAGGGAAGGATGGGAAGGGAAGGGAGAGTCTCACCAGGAAAAGGTGGCTATCAAATAAAGCGGGTTTGCAGGTCATCTGTCTAAAGGTAGGCCTGTTGTGGAGATGGCCAAAAGTGGGGATGTAAGGGAAATTAAAAGAGGAGTTGTACAGACACCTAACAAAGGTGTCTCAGGAATAAAGATGGATCCCAGACCAAAGTCTGGAACTAGGGTTGTGTGTTTGCAGATAGAGGGCAGGTGAGATGGGGAGTGGCGAGGAGGTTACAAAGAAGGGGGATGGAGCAGTAAAGGAGAGAAGAAACTAGACAAACAGCTGCAGAACAAGGAGGGGTAGCAGGCAGGGCATCTGGAACTGAGCTGGTGGGTTTGCAGATGCTTGGCCAATGAGGTGGGAGAAAGGAAGGCAAAGAGGAAAATCCACTTACTCAGGAAATACAGCTTGTGATAAAAAGGGATGTGCTGGGTATGAGACTGGAACCAGGATTCAGACTTCTCATCTCAAAGCTCAGAACAGTATTTTCCTGACTTAAAAAAGTCTTAGAATTTGCTTTTGGACTATTACAACAATTATATATATATTTTTATTAAGAGGAGAAAGAAGTATGAAAATATTGTCCAGGCAATAATTTTTTAAAAAATCCTATCTTTTAACCTTTTGTTTACTATAAATGTATATCCTAACATTTGTCTTTTAATTTACAAAATTTTTATGAGTTTTAAGTCATCTCTTAATTTAAGAAAATAAAAATTTGAAATATATTGACAATAAGTTTAATATTAACAGATACTATCACATATAAATAATTATTTGAAATATATATATGTATTTGAAATTTTTGTTTTCATTTCATACACAAAGATACATTTCTGGAAAATTTCAAACATCTGGGTCTTTATACTCATTATATCTCATTATATAATGTGTAGGAAATATCTCATTATAATGTGTAGCAGTTCTATTACTGTGGGGAAAACCAATTCTAATCCACGAATTCACAAACAACAGAGACAACAAAAGCAAATGGACTCCATTTGTAGAAACCCCCTTCTAGATTTATGTCAATGCTGTAGCATTCCTGACCACAAGTCAATGTTGTAGATTCCCCTGAAGAAAGCACATCTCTTTAACCACAGTCCTGAACTGAAACAAAGAAAATGCTTTTACTTTGAATACAGAAAATGTTATAATTAGTCCTTCCCCTTTAATAAAGGATATATACATCAGATGTTAAGTGACTTTAGCATGGTCACATTCCAATATAAAGCTGTGCTCCATTAGTGTGTTGAAAACTTCATCAGGTTTGACTTCAGAATCTATGGGGCTGTTTCCCTTAATAACTTTAGATTTTCAACTTCTCTGTTACCACCAGTCAGGGAGTTTGCTCAAACTATTAGGTACAAGGTCTCTAACTTATCCTCTGACACCAAGATAAACCTGGAAGATTATTAAGACTGCCAATTAAATCATCTTGAAATATAATGTCTCATCTGAACACATATTGTACATGTGTCTACTCTCAGCATGGGCTTTTAAATGTACTCTGGGAATTAGCACTGAAGGATGATCCATAACCAGTGACTATTTAATACCACAGAGGCAATTAAGTTTCCAGGTCAAGTTCCCCAAAGCTGTGAATAAGTTTTACAATAAAAATTAATGAAATACTGCTAGTTCAGTATATAAAAGGTACTCACAATAGTTCCTGTGATGATAACTTAAGAATAAGCACAGAGTTCTTATGATGCTAAAAGCATCAGAAAAGCGAAACAGAATTATACTTCCTACATCTGTTTCTCTAGTTACTTTATGTGGATATTTTCCTCTCTCTTTAGAATTGTGTTTCCAGGTGGATGAACTAATTTATCCCCAGAGTGTATATGTATGCATACATATGTAACTGTGTGTGCATATGTAATTTTAGTATTTGTTCATTGTGTATAATTTTTTAAAAGATAAATTAGCTGTCTGCATAGAATTATCTATCATCTCCAAAACTTTCCAGTAGAGAAAAAATTCCAATTATTCCTTCATTTATGAACTTATTTAGTATCAACATTGCTTAATGGAAAGTTTTCAGTTAGTGATATGGAGCTAATTGAGAAAGGTGAAGGTGGTGAGGTGGGCTCTCCTTATTTCTCTTTCCTGTGGTCCTGATTTTCATTATATGACAGAAGGTGTGAATTCATAAAATGTGTGATTGAAGAACATCTGTTAGTAACCAGATGCAAGCAAACTTCTGATTTTTCTTCACCACGAAGATCACAGGTCAGTCTTGGTGATTGAAATTTCTGGCTCAAGGTTTATATTTTTCACAAACACCCAAACTCTGCCTCCAATAATATTGCCTGGGAAGAAGCAATAGGTTGATAAAACAGACTCCAATTAGAACAGAACTTCTGTAGCATAAATGTTTGAATCATCTAAACACCACCAATGACAAGTGAAAATTTCTTTTGAATAAGGGATTATTGAAACCAGAATATTTGTTATTCACCCGTGTTTGTATATTGAGGTTAATCACCAATGTAATTCCATTCAGAAATGAATATATACAATACAGTTCTATTCAGCTTTAATGAAAAATATAATTGCAGAATTTTCAGGAAAATAGATGCACTTAGAATGCATAATATTAATTGAGGTCATATTATCTTAGAAAGAAAAAACATGGCATGATCTCCCTCATATGCAGAATGTAGTTAATAATATGCATATATGTTTATAAAACACCTCAAGGGTCAAAGCTGGCTATGCATAAGATTCAGAAAATTGCAAAAAAGACTCTAGATCTCTCCAAATAAAATATAACCTTAGCTTTTCTTGGTTATATATTTATTTCAACTTTCCCTTAGTCTGTTTATGACTGTTACTATAAAATTACGTTGTACAGTTTATATGTAATTTTTAGCTTCTGTGTGTTTCTACTAGTTCTAAGGATTAGTTTGTCTGTGCTTGATTAGCTCAACCTCCTTATTTATTGCCAAGGTTTTTTTTTTTTTAAAAAA
>CABHPP010134422.1:4565-22608 GCA_902168425.1 Peromyscus attwateri
TGTGTGTGTGTGTGTGTGCACAGTACAAAGCATACATGGAATCAGAAGAGGCACTGAGCACCTGAAAGGGAGCTGCTGGGAATCCAGGGGAAGAGCAAAGGAAATGAGTGATGTGGGAAAGTGAAAGAGATTTTGCACAGTGGATGAGGTTGTACAGGGCCAAGAGAAGTGGATCTTGGGCTACATAAGATGGCCCTCTTCATGTTCCTGGCAGGAACCCAGCCTCTCAAGAGGGACGGTCTAAGCATTTTTCTCAGGTGGCCATAGGAGGATGGAATCCAGAAAAGTCCTCCACCCACCTCAAGCAATTTGGTGGCTGTGGAAGGTGGAAAACAGGATGGTGTAGAGCAACAGTAGTCCCTGACACAATTCTGTTCCCTTGGTTTATTTGGCAAGATCTGGAGACACTCTTGGTCACTGTTGGTTGGTAAGCTCAACCCTTAGCTACTTTGGACTGTCATTGTGGAAGAGGAGATTGAAGCCCAGAGACCGTAAGTTCTGGTTCAAATTGTTTCAGGCTGTAGTGTTTGACTCTTAGGGTGATGTTGATGGTGGAAGCAGTGGCCATGAAGGGTGGTGGTGGCCATGGTGACAGTGGTACCAGCAGCACCCAGTGTTTGAGACAGGTGTTATTAGGCATGTGTGCTGAGCTGCTCGGCATGGCAAGGGAAGTAGCATCCTTTTCTCCTGGATGTTTGTGCTCAACTGTACAGTGACCTTCCATTTCCATCAGTTCTGTAGTTCAACTGGCCATGGTGCGAGTCACGTGATCATCCTTTTGCACTATTCCATTTTGGCTTGAGAAGCCAGAATCAGTTTGTGTTGTGCACCAGGACCCATTACTGACAGACTCTATGGTTCTGGGTGCATTTGTTTTGGGTTTCAGCTCTCCATGGAGCTCAGGCATGGATCTCCAGGGCCTGTGCAGGGGCCCAAGTCAGAATCCCAGATACTGGTCAGGGTCCTCCATGACCTCCAGCAATGGGTCTTTGTGGGATTTGCTCCTCCTTCCCGTAGGAGGGGGTCCTCTCCCCAGGGGCTCACCCCTTCTGTCAGCCTTGTAGACTCTGTGGGTCCTTTTTCAGATGACCCCAGGTATGTGTTCTCTTCCCAGAAGCCACATTAACCCCAGCTATCTATCATCCTTAAAAGTCTCTACTTGATTATGGGAACCATGGCTATGAGTGAATTGGCTACAGAGGTCACTGCAGCATCCAGGAACCCACTCTGAGACTGCTACTCCTCGGAGGGCAGCCTGGGTGTAGAAAGGGGGCTATAAATGGAGTTTGCCCTTTGCAGGGACTGCCGGGGCGTCTCCCTGGTCTCCTGAGGGACATTGAGTAAGAAAGAGCTCCCTTGCCACCAGGGAGCTGCAAGGCTTCCAGCCACTTTTCAAGCACCTCTGTGAGGCTGGCGGCCCTACTGTTCCTTAGATCAGGTCAAATCTTGTTTCTTGTGGGCACTGGGGCCTGGCATGCAGCCACTGGCTATGGAAGGCAGTGTGGCACTGAGTCCCTCCTTTGTGACACAGGCAGGAAAGACAGAACAGGAAAGGCAACTCCTGGGAAGGTCCCGAGGGCTCCATCCTAGGCCACATGCCCTGTCTGGAAGGAGAAGATCCCTTCCTTCCGGCCAGTTAGGAAGACCATCAGCTCTAAGCTGCATGAGGGCCAAGTGACATGACATCTTTGTTTCCCTTCCTTCAGGACACTGGACCACAGGGACGGGGAGACTAGCAAGGTCCCCAAAACTCCTCCCCAGATATGGAAGAACAGGGCAGGGTCATGGCCCTCTTGGCAACAGCTCTTGGGGTTTCTTCCTCATAGCCCCTTCTCTAGCCTGTGGCACAGCTGACCTCCTAAAATGTCGCTGATGAGTTCCCTTCTTTTCTTTCCATCATGGCTTCACCCCCTTTGTTGAGATGATTGTAAGTGACTTTCCTTTCCTTCCAGGGACACTCAAGGAAGGAAAATAACTACGGTGTTTGGGGACACAGAGCTTTTACCGTTTGTACAGTCAAGTTTATGAGTCCCGTTGTTAACTGCCTCCCTGTCACACGAAGAAAGGTAAGGCTTTCTAGCCCCAAACCACACTAACAAAGCCTACCTTTTCCCATGCTCACATTTATATCCCCCCCACCCCCACCCCACTGAGACCTCCGGGCATTAATGTTGGTCCAGAAAGTGAGGTAGAAACGGGATGTTATTTTTTCCTAAGCAGTCCCTCTGCCCCCAGGCCTGCTGGTGGAATTTATAAAAGTCACCTTCATCATAAAAGAACATTCTTCTGGGTTGTCGGACTTTACTCTCTTGCCCCACTGATCTGTTTCTTTGTTTTGGCATCCTTTGCTTCAGGAAGACTTGTGATGTCAAAGCAAACAGGACTGATATGATTGGTGAGGCTCCACAAAAGGAAACCCGCCTGCTGCTGCTGGGAATGTGGCTAGAGCTGTGGAGGGGCAGGGTGGCTTGCCAGGCTGGAGGGACAACTGCTGGCCACTGCCTAGCAGCCCTCACCTGCCCAGCCACTCTAGGAAGCCAGAACAAGCACAATCAAGGGGCACGGAGGCCGAGGAGGCCACGTGACTCTGCAGTCGGCCCCTTTCCTTCCCAGCTGTGAGACTGGACGTGAGGTCCAGAGAACGGAGTGGGAGTGAGGACCTGCAGGGCAGACCTTGGCTGGGAGCTCGGAAGCTCAGGCTATAAGCTGCTGGTCGGGGCCATTTCTTGTGCAAACCCACCCAATTCTCACCCTTCTCTCTCTCAGTGACCTTTGCCCTATAATCCCCCTTCTAGTCTCTACCTCTTCTGATTAGCAGGGCACATCTGGGCTGGGCTCCCTCCACACATGTTTTGGGATCCCATGAAGTACAATGGTGCCTGATTTCCAATCCTTTCCACCCTGGCACCGTCTGAATGATCTCACATCCCTGTCACCTACACGTGTAAGCGCCAACCAGATAGACAGATACTTACTGTGTCCTGCGGGTTTCCCCTCTCTCCGCCTGGATCCACCGAACCACACCCACTCTTTAGAGACACCTAGTGCAAAGGTCAACAAAGTCGCCCAGATTCCAGAAAGGTTAAATCAGGTGTCCTGTTTCCTATGCCTCCCCATGCCTCCCCATGCCAGCGTTAGTCAGCTTCCCGTCACCGTAACAAAATAACCCAAGAAGTTCTATAAAGAGACACGTTTTGCTTGCCTAGCAGTTTGGAATGTTTTAGCTCTGGGCTCAGTCAGCCCCACTGCTTTGGGTCTGTGCAAGGTGACAGTCAGGAAAGCGGGGCAGTGACATCAGGAGTCGGAGCCGAGCGGAACAAGAACCCGGACCCTCACAACACCCTTCGTGGGAAAGGCATGCCCATGGGCCATTGGGAGATACTCAATAGCCAAACTGTCGTAGTGTCCAACCAGAAAGCTTTCCCCTTTTCTCTGGTCGCCACACTTCCGTGGAGACGCTGTTTTTCGTGTATGTTACCCTCTTTGCCTAGCTTCTGGTTTCCCCCTAATCTGTGCACTCTTTGAGAACAACGTGGCACCTGTAAATAATCTTACACCTATGCCCTCTAGGTCACCTCACACAGCAGGTGCTAAATAATGCACAATATGACATGGAGTGCATGCTAAATCATACAGGACGAGTGAACGAGTGAACTGCTGACTACCTGCCGTGAACTGGGAGGGGATGTTGCTCAAGACTGTGGAAGGCCCTAATGACCTCACTAAAGCAAACCTCACCAAAGCAAAGTGATGGTTTCGGAGAGTTATGAAAAGGGGCTGACGTTGAGAAGGGAAAAATGCTATCCTGTTTTCAAAAAGACAGACAGGATTTGCTCTGAAAACAAGAGAGGAAGATATGGGGTATATTTTAGACAGAATTATACACTTTGTTGTTAAAAGATATGTGAAGTGTGATGATATATTGTGCACTCCAATAAAGCTTACCTGGGGATCAGAGGACAGAGCCAGCCACTAGATTAGACATAGAGGTCAGGCAGTGGTGGCACACGCCTTTAATCCTATCACTCGGGAGGTGGAAATCCATCTGGATCTCTGTGAGTTCAAGGCCACACTGGGAACAGAACCAGGCATGATGGCACACACCTTTAATCCCAACACTTGAGATCTCATGCCTTTGCTTGGGAAACACACATGCCTTTCATCCCAGGAAGTAACATGGCAGGACACAGAAAGGTATATAAGTTGTGAGAAGACAGAAACTCTCTCTCTTGAGGCTGAGGATTTCAAAAAGGTAAGAACATGACTGCTTGTTCTATTTCTCTGATCTTTCAGCTTTCACCCCAATGTCTGGCTCCATGTTTTTTGTTGTTGTTGTTTTTTTAATAAGACCTTTTAAGAACTGTGTTACAGGAAGGACATTTAGCATACTCCTATAAAGAATGTGTGATAATGTTGAAATTACTGAAAACCATGCTCTTATTATATCATGTAATCCTCACAATGACTATCATGAAATATTTGCCCCACTATTACACTCATTTTATAGATATGACTAAGATTCAGAAAGGCGAAATTGACCCCCAAACAGTTTAACTAATCCAGCACGATTTGATTCTAGGCGTTCTATCCCCAAAGACCTAAGACACGGACCTAACACAAGGTCTGGAACACAATGGGTGTTTAATTTCGCTCCTCCTGATTCTGTGTCAACAACGCTACACACCTCAGACTGCGTTAATGGGATTGTTCTGCCTGGAGTCCGGGAGGAACCAGTCCCGTTCTGGTGGGAACAGAGCAGCCTGTGTCCCGACCGCCTGGCTCAGGATGTTGAGCAAAGCAGAGTTAACTTCTGACTCCATTGCTTTCTGCCACCTTCTGGGTAGACCAACTGGGCATCTAGGTTCTGTAAACTGTGGATAAGAGCAGACACTTCATATTGCTAATCAAGGTGATGAGATCACGCTGTCATGTCGACACAGACACAGCAGGTAACATGGGGACTGGTGCCAGCGCCTCTCAGCAAGTGCTGGCCTCATTGTCTCTGGCTGCAGATGTCCAGGGGCTTGGCAAAGGGGAGCCCGAGCCAACAAAGGCTTCCAAGACAGCATCTGATGCTGTTCTTGAGGAACTGGGTAGTCTGGAGCTATTCAGCCTTGAATGCATCAGAAGCTTAAAACTCTGGAGATATGAAACACAGTCCTCTGGGTCCCATGTCAGACAGCTCCTTCCAAGCCTGCCTGGGACCCAAAGACTTTGTAGAGTCCACATTTTCCCTGGGCACTAGCATGGATCGTTCTGGGTGGTGGTAGGCAAAACAGCAAAGGTCTGGAAGTAAATTATCTCCTGGGTAGGGCATGGTAGCACATGCCTTTAATCCCATACTTGGGAGGCAGAGGCAGGCGGATCTCTGTGAGTTTGAGGCCAGCCTGGTCTATAGAGTGAGTTCCAGAACAGCCAGGGCTATGTAGAGAGATCCTGTCTCAAAAAAATAAAAAATAAAAATAAATGATCTGGAGCCTTAACTTGTGTAATTGTTATGGCTTGGATTTGAAATGTCCCCCACAGCCCCAAGGGTTTGAACACTCGGTCTTTAGTTGCTGGTACTGTTTTTGGAAGGTTGTAGAACCTTTAAGAGGTGGAGCCTAGCTGGAGGAAGTGAGTCAATGGGGTCTTCAGGGTGGTAGCCCCGACTCCTTCTGGTCCTAGCTCTCTGCTTCCTGACTGCTGCCGTGTTCAGACGCAGCTGTGGATGGAGTCTGTCCTGTGCTTCTCTACCGTGACGGACCGGTGTCCTTTGAACCGCGAGCCAGAGTAAGCTGCTTCTACCAGATGTTAGAGCACAATGACAAGAAAAGTAGCTGATACAATAAACAAACTTGCCTGTGGTGGTGGCCCGCGCCTTTAATCCCAGCACTCGGGAGGCAGAGGCAGGCGGCTCTCTAAGAGTTCCAGGCCAGCCTGGTCTACAGAGCGAGTTCCAGGACAGCCATGGCTACATAGAGAAACCCTGTCTCAAAACAAAACATGAACAAAAAACAAAACAACAACAACAAAAAAACCCAAAACAACAACAAAACTTGTTGCCTTAAAAAGATCAAACCTTGAGCCCAGAAAGCTCTCTAGTAGTGTTAATAGTTGTATACTGCCATATTCTGACACCTTTAGGATTTCCCCACAAACCATAGAAACCTGGGGCAGCTCCCTGATGGCTGGCCTCCAAGGTGAGAGGCCCCACACCCGTTCTCCAATGTAGATCAATTATTCTGTCCATATCCGTTCCTCTAGATCCAACCAGTCACCATATAATGCAGGGAAGAAAAATCTACCAATACTTACCCACTTTCCATCTTGATGGAGCCACGGTGAGCGTGTGATGTTTTCCATGACCATTGGCATACGCAAGTCATTGGGAGGGCCATTGAGGGTGGGCCTTCTGACACCACTCCTTGCTAACCCTCCAAACACAGAATGGAGTCATTCCATTCTCCAGAGACATATAGTCAGTGCCTATCTGGCAAAGAGAGACTTACATGTTTGGAGAGCTGTGGCACTGTCCCAAGCAGCAGCTGCCGATCTCTGTAATGCTGCAGGAGGCCTCCTAGCCTGTCCTTGACACACTGGCATGTACCCCCATTTCACTCAGTGGCTCTAGGTGTTTCACAGCTCCACACCACTGTGCCAAACTGAATTATTCCAGTAACACAAGATCATATTAAAAGCCAGTGACGCCCCAAGTTATCCCTTTGATGAATTAATAATTGTTCCCCTTAAAGATGGCTTCCCCAGGCTCACCATTCCCGAGAAAGCTGAACTGGCTTTGTATTAGGATCTCAGGCATTGGAAGTATCCCAGGCTTCCCTACCTCCCACTCAAGCAAGGCAGGGGTCTCTAATAAGGGGAAACTGTGTCCCGCAGAAGTGCCTCCTAAAAACTGAGTGGCAGCTATAATAAAGAAAGGAACACTGGACATTTTTGTGAGCTCCAGCTCCAATCCTGTTAGGAACAGGGTGACCCTGGTTAGTCACACATTCTTTCTCTGAGTCTCAATTTTTAATCTGCAAAATGGGAAAGCGTACTGTTTTATTAGAGTGTTGTGGGTGTCAGAAGAATGGGGAAAGCCCTGAAGGTGCTTGATAAACTGAACTATCATAAAATGAGCTTTATTTCTGTTCTGTGAGCCTTGAATAATGAGCATCTTTGAGGCCCCAGAGAAGGAGTAACAGATGCGGAATCGCCCCGTAAATTCTGGCAAAACAGGGCCTAGAACACAGGAGTTTTCAGAGTTGCGGTCAGACTTCTTTTGATTGCTCCAGCCAATCAGTTGGTCCACACTCGCTGTGCTGGTACCTTGCACACAGTAAGTACTAAACAAACGTCATGCATTAATCTGGCAAAGCCATTTGTCCCTCGTGGAAGACATCATTTCTTTCCGGCAGAACTCACTCAAACCATGGAAAGGCCACACCAGGGAAGGAAATGACTTGGTTACTTGACTTTTGAAAATGGCATGCCCCCACATTACCTAGGGCAATGAATGGAAAGTTCTTCAAATACTGGAGCCCAGAGAGGCAACAACAGGCCTTGGTCACCTCCCGAGGCTTCTCCTGCTCACTCACTGCCCTCCTCCATCCAGCCCCTGCCTGGAGCCCTCTCACTGCGTTCTCGTTTTCTCTTTCTGTTCGCCCTCTCCCCTTTCATTTCTCAATGATTTAATGACTGTGTGCCCAGGTGCCAGCAAATATTTAATTAGTACTTGATAAATATTGATTTAGGATGAATGAATGCATGCATGCAGTCATTCTTCAGTGTTGAGCTTTGGGGGCCATGGGACCTGCTTTCAACTCCCAAGGTGCTGAATGGTGTTTGCAGATATTGTGGGTGGAGGAAAATGTGTGGACATTGCTGTGAGACAAACAGCCCTCAGGAGCCTAGCTCTGTGTGGACGTGGGCAAAGGGCACAGCGAGGCTGGGGCCCAGTTCCCCTGTGAGTAAAAAGGGGGCATTCATGCCTACATCATGAGGTTCCTGCATGTAATGTCACCCATGAAACGCTGGGCGGCGGCGGCGGCGGCGGCGGTGGCGGCGGCGGCGCACGCCTTTAATCCCAGCATTCGGGAGGCAGAGCCAGGCGGATCTCTGTGAGTTCAAGGCCAGCCTGGGCTACAGAGAGAGTTCCAGGAAAGGCGCAAAGCTACACAGAGAAACCCTGTCTCGAAAAAACAAACAAAAGAAAGGAAGGAAGGAAGGAAGGAAGAAGAAAAGAAAGAAGAAAAGAAACAAAAAAAAAAAGTCACCCATGAAGCTGTCCAGCAGAGAGCAGGCATGCAGTATGACCACTCATGATTTAGAGCGAGCTGAGAAGCAAACAGATCAAGGAAACACTGAAGCCCTGCGTCAAGTGGCTGCTTGTCTGAAAGAGACATCTAAATCAATCCTGTGGCATCCTGAGGCTCCTTTTATTCCCCCAAGTTCTGCCAAGCTTGTTCTCAGTCCAGACATTTCAGGGACAGGGGCAGGTGGCCAGACACACATACTGCCCTGCCCTGTGTGCCCCAGAGATGCTCTGCTGTTCTGAAATGCCCACAGACTGGCCAAGACGCTTCTGGCTGACATTTGCTACTAAATCTCTCGACAGCCCAGCCCTGCAGGGCCTGTTCGCCTTACTCAAAGTGGATCTTCTGTGCATGCTTGTTAGCTCTGCTCTCACTTCCCTTTAGAAACACACGCTTCTGCCTTTGTGTTTTGTTTTTAAACCTGGTCTCGCTCTATAGGCTGAGCTCCCCTTTTCTCCTCAGCCTCCCAAGTGCTGGGATTACAGTCATGTGCCGCTGTGTCCAAATCTCCATGTGTCCTTCAGCTGCTTGAGTGGTTTAGGAGGCTTACCAGGGAATTTTGTGCCCCCATGCCACATTTTGACTGCCGCTGCTCCCATTGTAGGGGCAATCCTATTGTTACACATTCATAGTATGTTTTCTCCTATTAGATGGAAAGCTTATCAATGGATGCGTCTGACTAGTTTTATTTATCAATGACTCTCAGAGTGGAGCACAGAGCCTGACCTGTGGGAACAGGCAAGAACTGTTGCATGAATGGAAAGTGACTAATCCAGGCAGATGGTTTCTACTGCTGTGAACAGAGACTATGACCAAAAGCAATTTGGAGAGGAAAGAGTTTATTTCAGCTTACACATCTAGGTCACACTCCATCACTGAGGGAAGTCAGGGTAGGAACTCAGAGCAGGAACCTAGAGGCAGGAACTGAAGCAGAGACCCTGAAGGAGTGTGGCTCACTGGCTTGTTTTCAGGGCTTGCTGTGATAGCTGCTCTTGGTGTTGTCAACTTGACTATACCTGGAATGAACTGCAGTCCAGAAATGGAGGGCACACCTGTGATCCGGATCTTTTTGTTGTTGTTGTTGTTTTGTTTGTTTTGTTTTGTTTTTTAAACAAGGTCACATGTAATCCAGGCTAGCCTTGAACTTGCTATATAACCCAGGATGACCCTGAACTTCTGACTCTTGTGACTCTCTCTCCTCAGTGACGGGATTACAGGTGTGACTACAACGTCTAGTTTATGTGGTGCTAGGACTTGAACCCAGGGCTTCCTGCATACTAGGCTTAGCACTCTACCAACTGAGCTACAGTCTTGCTGCGTAATCCGGATCTGGGGGCAGGAAGACAACACGCCTTTGATCTGGATCTTGAGGCTGGCAGGTACATCTTTAATCTGGGCCGCACTTTCTGCTGGAAGCCTATCTAAGGACAGGGGAAGAAGGAAGGGATCACTCTTCTCCTGCTTGCCCTCACCTTGTCAGCACATCCATTCCTTCACTGGCATTGGCGCCGACTTGTCTTCTGTTGAGTTTGGTATCCATCAATCCTACCTGGTTCATGGGTCACATTTGTGAGCTCGTGGGGATGGCCTCCATCTCGTTGCCTCCATGGAGACCCACATGCTCCTCATGTCCCAGGAACAGCAGTGTGCTAAGAGAATGTCTTCTGACAAGCTCCCCCTGCCCCACAACCTACTTTATTTTATTTTATCTTATAATTCAGTTTTACTGGCTTTATAAGCTGCTGTTGCAGTTTGGATATGGTTTGAGTTGGGAGCTTGGTCCGCAGTGCGGTGATATGGAGAAACAGTGGGTGTTTGGGAGGTGGGACCTAGTGCGAAGTCGTTGAATTATTGAGGGCACAGCTCTCAGAAGAGAGTAACATAGTGCTTGTGGGGGTCTGGTCAGTTCCCACCAGAAACAGTTGTTATAAGAAAACATGCCTGACTCCTGAATCTTTCTCTAGCTTCTTGACTCATTATATGATCTCTGTGTGTCTGTCTGCCTGCCCCTTTCTCTGCTTCTCTGTCTGTCTCTATCTCTGTCTGTCTCTCCGTCTCTCCCTCCGTGTGTGTGTGTGTGTGTGTGTGTGTGTGTGTGTGTGTGTCTGTCTGTCTGTCTGTCTGTCCTTGTCTCTGGTTTTTCTTTTTCTCTCTGTCTCTCTTGCCTGGGCTCCACCACGTTGCCATCTGCCATGATGTGACACACCCAGGCAGCCCTTTGCAGAGCCCAGGTCAGGCTGTTCGACTTCATGCTTCAGGTCTTTTGTGACAGCAATGGCAAACCGACCAGCTAACACAGCGGCCCTGTGCACGACGTCCCTCCAGATGGACCTGGCAGTCCTCTCAATGAGTCCTTTGGCTGCGGGGGATTCAGGCATCCTTGCCCAGCTAGCCTGATTCAACTCATGCTGCCCCAACCTCTGCTCTCCTTTATCATCCTGCATCACAGAGTGCTGCCAGCCTCCATGTCCCCATGGTTACCTGGATCTGTAGTGGCCTCCAATCATCATGTTACTTATTCCTCCAACACCTCAGGATGCTGTCATTTCTCTCAAGAAACTTCTCTCCCAACATACCATCCATCCTCAGGTGGCCAAGCCAGCATCGGGCTAAGGAGTGGGTTCTGTGGTCCCCTTTTCACAATGCCCCCCATTGTTTTTAATGGTTCTCCCTTTACTTGGCTTAGAAGAGGCTAAACGTCTCCTATTCCATCCCTCACAGGAAGCAGAGAAGAGAGAAAAAAAAAAAACCCTTTTGTTTTTATGAATTTTCTGAATTCACTGAACTTTGAAATTGCTGGGCTTGCCTTGTCGAGGGTGTGGGGAGATGGACCCTGGCTGAGTCCTGCCGTCAGTAAGTCCCACCTGGACATGTTAGTAGCTTTCTGAGAATGTGGGTGTTCTTACTCTTTCTCCATAATACATAAGAAATAGGCCGTTCTGGGAAAGAGATGCTAAACGTTTTTTTTTTTTTTAACCAATGGAAAATGTTTATCATTTAAAAGATCTTGGGGACCGCTGGCATGAAGAGCGGTGACAAAAAATGTGACGTGATTTGATGTAAATCTGTCTTAGGAGGCAGCGGAGGGTTTAATGTCATAGGCTGGCAGCCGACTCAGGGCGCAGAAACCTTGGCTATCTGAAAGACACGCATAATTCTTTTGAAATGCAGGAGGCAAAATGGAGGGGTTTTGGCATCTCATCAAAATCTCCCAATAAATGCTCGCTCTGTTGAAAGAGATGCAACTTCTAAACCTCTTCAAGGTCAATTGAAAAAGGTGTTCCCAGCTTACCACAGATTCCAACTAAGCTGGGCAAGAAGACTTCGGGAAAACAACTTCCACTTGATTTAACTTGAAAAGAAATGCCAGGACTAAAGGGATGTCCCCTGGTGGGAATCAAAGTAGAAAACATCAATCATCAAACCAAACCCAACATCCCTACTCAGCAGGGGCCTGGTGGACAGTCTCCACCGGGGAGAACAACTCCTGAGGCCAGAGGCCAAGGCAAGCGTCTTGATCAGAAAGAGTAGAAACAGAGGTACAACACAAAGTGTTGAAAAACAAGATAGGCTTTTGATCTGAAAATACCTATCCATCTTATACGTGTTGGGCTGTGGAAACGGCTCAGTCAGTAAAGGTTTTGCTGTGCAAGCGTGAGGACCTGAGATCCGGTCCCCAGCTCCGATGTAAAAGTTCCAACATGGCGGTGCTTGCCTGAGATCCCAGTACCCGGGAGAAAGACAGGATCCTTTGGGCTTGCTGGCCAGGCTAGCCAAGCCAGTGAGTTGTAGGTTCAGTGAAATCGTGATTGAGGAAGACACGGGATGTTGACCTACAGCCTCCACATGCATGTACACACTCATTCACACGCTTTCCCACCCCATTGGTGTGCACAGGTATACTTAAAACACAAAATAAAATAAAACACTGTACATTGTGGTATAATCTAAGTGAAACTACTTCAAAGGTAGAACATTTGTCTTTTTAAGCACCTGCCCCCAAAGCTAGCACAGGACCAGACACAATGTTACTGTACGGGCGTGTACAGACCGAACAAATAAGCAATGTGCTGAGGAGGCCCAGGCACCAGCCTTGACAATGACTTCCAAGCAGGTTGGAAAAGATCCAAGCATTTTCGTTCCAGATTCCCTGAAAAACACTTAGCTTTTGTGACTTTGAAAATCACAAATGGTGACATTTGCAGCCCTCTTTAAATGTGAATAAACCATTGACATTTCCATAGATAGAAGCCCAACCCCAGGGGACCTTCTGTCCAATCTAGTCACTCCAGCGTCAGCGGGACTGTGAACTCTCTTTACCCAGGAGAGGTGCCAGAATGACAATGTTAATAATCAAGGTCACATAACTGTAACCAGGTTGAGTGTGAAATGGCTGGTGTTTATTTTATCTATGCTTTGCTTTGAGTTCAAACTTCACTGCCAAAGATGTTAGCCAATGGGTTTCTCCCACAGCTGTCCCTCTACAAAGTAGTTGCACAAAGACAGGATGTTGTCTTACAGAGAAGCGTCCGTCCCCTGGTCCCCGGGTTGGGCAGTCCAACAGCTGGCTGGGTGTCACAAACAAACCAGAGGAGTGTGTTGGGCGATGCCTGCTCAGTAGGAAGCTGGTCTCTGCCTTCAAAGGACAGCAGTGAGCTGGGGGACGAGCAGCAGATACACAGGCTTATGTAATGCTCAGGAAGACAAGGGCTGGCAATGGTCAGCGGCCCAGAGGGAAGATGCCTCGGGATGGAACAGGAACACGGCGAGGAGCGAGGACTCACCGGGAGGGGTCAGCTGGTCTGCATTAGGGGTTGCAGAATCTTGGAAATAGATGGCAAATTTGTTGCCCGGATCAGAAAAATCCCATTTGAATTAAGCTCTGTTCCTGGCGGCAGAGGTCACGTGATGGCAGAGGTCACGTGACGGCAGAGGTCGCGGCAACGACAGCAGAGGTGATAGACAGAGCAGGGCCACAGCCTGGTGCTAAGTGCTTTGGATGTTCTTTTCCCTCTGATGGCTTCCAGGCTGAGGTGGAAAGTTTCTTTCTTTCCCTTAAGACCCAGGTGAGAAAACCGAGACTCAGACGGGAAGTAACTCAGCACGAATCCGGGATGAGAATCTGGTATCTTAAGTCTAAGAACGTGCTCTCAAAACACTGTTCATCAATTCTCAAAGGCAAAACAATAACACCACAGCGCAGTGAGGGAACCGGTGGCCTTCTTAATTAAATGGCTCTGGGTCAGCTAGATATTCGTGGGGGAGGATGGTGGGGGGAATAGTGTAAGCTCCTACTTCACATCATACCATATGTTAATACCAATTAACCAATGAAGATTTTAAAACAAAGCACAAGAGAACACCTTCATAACCTCAGAGTAGATATTTCTAGGCAGGAAAAAAAATCTGTAACTTTTATAAAAGATAAAATTTATAAATTGAACTATATTTTAAAAATGAAATAAAACTATATTTTAAAATGAAGAACAACTCTTCATCCAAAAATATGGTTGAGAACACACAATGAAAGACTTCCATAAGACTTGTAGTAGAACTCATTTCAATAATATATAAAGAACATCTACAAATCAACAAGAAAAAGATAGGCAATCCAATAAAAAATAAGCAAAAGACTTGAACACACACAGGCACATACACACATGCCAATAAATATGTGGGAACTTGTTTAAGGCTATTAGTCATCTGGGAAGCTCAAAAAACCATAATGTAACTTTGGTACACACCCATCAGATGACTAAATTTGAAAAGGTGGGAAGCACCAAGCCCTGGCAAAGATATCGACCTGTGAGAATGCTCAAAACTGCCAGGAGTGTGGACTGATGGAAGAACTGAAGAAAGCTGTCTGGTGGTAGTTACTAAAGCAGAATGTGCCCCTGCTTCAATGTGGGGTACAGCCAACACATATCATCCGCATGTCTCTTTCTACAATTCTCCTCCTAGAACGGCACCGACAGAATGGGCTACTGTGTTAGCCAAAGAACATACGCGAACATAAGACTTCACAGAAACATTACTTGGGATACCAAAACAAGAACGACTCAACAGTAGAATGGGATGAGTGAGCTGAACCGCACCCGTGAGTAAATCTTACAGCGGGGATGTTGAGCCCAAGAACGCTGACCAAGATGAGGATAGTTCGTACATTTCCTTTCTTTAAAGTTAAAAACCGACGGAGCTCCTGTTCTAGCTTGCTGACAGTTGCTGTGACCAACCCTGTGACCAAAAGCAAGCTGGGGACAAAAGGGGATTACAATTACAGTCCATCATTGAGGAAAGGGAATTCAGGTAAAGTCCCCAAAGCAGGAACCTGGAGGCAGAAACTGAAGCAGGGACTTTGGAGGAGTCAATGGCCTGATCTGCCTACTTTCTCATCAACCCAGGACCTCCTGCCCAGAGGAGACACTGCCACAATATGCTGGGTCCTCTTACAGTCATCATTAATCAAGAAAATCCCTATAGACATGTCCACAGGCCATCCTGATAGAGGCGATTCCAATGGAGGCTCTCTCTTCCCAGGTGACTCTAGTTTGTATGAGTTGACAAAAATTAGCCAACATAGGTCCTTGATGAGAAGTCAGGCTAGTGGCTCCCTAGGATACAGTAACCAATGGGAGCCAAGGAAGCTATGATTCAAGGATTCTGGAGATGTTCTGTCTGGTCTATACTGGCTACAAATGCATATGGGATGTATGAGAAATTATGAAGACATCAGTTGCTGCCATAACATGCCACCCCCAAGACCAGTGCAGACAATAAGCACATGCTTCTTACTGACTGGCTTGTGGGTGGTTAGGAGTCAGCTGTCCTGGGTTGAGCTTGTCTGAGGGTTATGGGGAGAGCTGTCCCACACATGCCTCCTCCTCTAACTGGCAGGAGATAAGAGGCAGGCATGAAGAAAGGCCAGAGGAAGCACCACGTCTCCTTGGGTCTCTACTTGGAACTCTGCTTGACTGCTCACCACATTCCATTATCCAGCACCTATGGAGTGGGGCCGGCAGTAAATACTTGCGAACAATCATTGTAACTGGGTCATGTAGAGAGGGTCCAGTTTCTCTGTAGCATGAATTCTAATTGGTCTTATTAATAAAAACCCGGAGTCAGATATCAGGATGAAAGCTGAAAGATCAGAGAAGCAGAGCAGTCAGCCACTAGTTCTTACCTCTGCAAAATCCTCAGCCTGAAAGAGAGAGAGAGAGAGAGAGATCCTGTCTCCTCCTGCCTTATATTCCTCTCTTCGTCCAGTCATATTACTTCCTGTCTCCACCTCCCTAGTGTTGGGATTAAAGGTGTATGCCACCGCTGCCTGGCTCTGTTTCTCTTTTAGACTGGATCAATCTTGTGTAGCCCAGGGTGGCCTTGAACTCACGGAGATCCATCTGTCTCTGTCTCCTGAATGCTGGGATTAAAGGTATGTGCCACCACTGCCTGGCCTCTATGGCTCACTCTGTGGCTGGCTCTGCCCTCAGATCTTCAGACAAGCTTTATTTGTTAGTGCATGTATAAAACATCACCACATTTCTCTGTGTGTTTTATATTTCAGAAAGAGCTTTAAAAAGAAACCAAGGAGGTGAAGGAGTAGCTATGTTCCCTCCTGGAGAAGACATTGCTTATGAAATTCTAAACGAGCAGTGTGGGAGATGAGGAAAAGCATTGCTTCCAGGGCTCCATTCACTTCCAGTCTAGGGCTGAGCAAGGGCTGGGTCTCCCTCCCCAAGGCTGACTCTGGACTGAAGCCCCGGGTTCCCTGTCCCAGCTCCTTCCTTCAGGGCCCACTAGGTTGATCAAGCCACTTAGGAAAGGCTGAAATTTCCGTGAGTTGGGGGAGGGGGTGGTGAATATTTAGACATCTAGATTTCTGCAAGACAGATAAAGCATTTCCCCCTACTAACCGATAATCTGAAAAGAGCTCTCATTGAGAGCAGAGACAGCAGGATTTTAAAGCAGGCAGAGAGCACTGTAAGAGCAGCACCCCACTTCTTGGCAGTCCGAATTCAATCAGAGCTGCCTCCCCAAGGAGTCTTTAGAGAGGTGGGCTTCCACTGTCTTGATGGGTTCGGTGTCTTCACTGTAGGTAGGAAAAACATGAGCACATGTTTTGTGGTTTGAATGTGAGCTGTCCCCAGAGCCCTGCATGTCTGAACACTTGGTGCTGTCTGTGGTACTATTTTGGGAGGTCGTAGAACATTTAGGACATGTAGGGCCTGGCTGAAGACAGTAGGGTCCCTGCTTTCTTCCAAGGCCTCAGCTTCCTGACTGCCAGTGGGATGTAAGCAGTCACCTTCCACATCCCCTTTCAAACAGGGGGTCACATAAACCTTCCCCCAACTAAGTGGCTTCCTGTCAGGTGATTGGTTGCAGTCACAAGTAACATAGGACAGCATGACAATTTGTTCACCTCCCACCAGGCTTCTCTCCTTAAAGCTGGGTCTCTGGAATGGGCGTTTGCTTAGGCATTCAACACACTCTAGTAAAACGTCTGCCCTGTGTCGGGTGGGATACTGGGCCCGGGTTTGGGCTGTTGTCGACAACACGGTTTGTCGTAGAGATCACGTGTCAGGGAGGAAGAGTCATGCTGTAGCCATAATGTAAAAAGAGGCAAACCATGAGCAGAGATGGAAAATGAGTGGGGGTAGGGGGTGCAGGGGGGCCTCCAGGGACCTCCGAGGAAAAGCAGCTACCCAACTGAACAGCTTGTCTGGTGTAGGGAGGGTATATGCAAAGGCCCTGGGATCAGAAAGTTTCTGGTTCGGTCAACAAACTCAGAAGACCAGCGAGGCTGGGGGACTATGAAGGTGGCGGTTTCATTCCATGTATCTGTATTGCTCTTCAGAATCACAGCTAGGAAGAAATCGCCCTGCCTCAGTTGCTGTGAGGATAGGATGGTCTTCGGTGTCTGCTCTGAGGATTGGATGACAGCTTCCGGGAGGCAGCTCAGCTCAGGCTTGGCAAGGGGCTCAGGAAGGGCCCTGAGTCACTACACTTCTCCTGCCTCTCTCAGCGGCAGGAAGAACTGTGGCCTGCTCATTGCCTCCCAGAGCACGCTGACAAAGCACCACAACGGGACATCTTAGAACAACAGAATTCGGGCTGGGGATAAAGCTCGGCTGTAGGGTGCTTGCTCGGCACGTGTGAAGGGCTTGGTTCAAGGCCTAGCACCACAAAGGCCAGGTGTGATGGGGCATGCCTGCAATCCCAGCACTTGGACAACGGAGGGTGGAAGACCAAAGTTCAAGGTCATCTTTAGCTAAATAGGTAGTTTGGGGGCCAGCCTGGGCTACGTGAGACCCTGTATCAAACAACAACAACAAAACCATAAATGTATTCTTTCAGCCTTCTGGAAGCCAGAAATCCGGAATCAAGTTGTTAGCGGGGCCAGGTTCCCTCTGGAGCCTCTAAGGAAGACTCCTTCCCAGGTTCCTCCAGCTTCTGTCAGTACCATCCTTCCTGAGGCTCGCTTGGGGTTCACCCTGTGTGTACTGGTGTCTTCCCGTTGCCTTCCTATGAGGACAGTCAGTGGGTTTAGGGCCTCTCTGATCCCATGTGACTTAAGCTCATTACACCAGGAAAAACTCTTCTTAGAAATACAGTCATACCCGGCGGTGGTGGCGCACGCCTTTAATCCCAGCACTGGGAGGCAGAGGCAGGCAGATCTCTGTGAGTTCGAGGCCAGCCTGGTCTACAGAGCGAGATCCAGGAAAGGCGCAAAGCTACACAGAGAAACCCTGTCT
>CABHPP010134423.1:0-21176 GCA_902168425.1 Peromyscus attwateri
AGTAGCTATGAGTTCTCCATCCTTTAAATTTTTTTTTAAAATTTATTTTTAACTAAATTTTTTGTGCATACGGGTGTTTTGATGCCTGGTGTCCATAGAGGCCAAAGGGAGGCATCATATTCCCCCTGGAACTGGAGTTAGAGATGGCTGTGAACCACCATGTGATGTGGGTGCTAAGAAATCGAATTCCGGGACATTAATGAGTGCTCTTATCCACTGAGCCATATCCCATGGGCCAAGTTCACCGCTTTTTCATTACATGTACTCATTCATTCATTCATTCATTCATTCATTCATTCATTCATTCGTGTGTATGGAGTGTGTTTGGCACATACGTGCCATGGCATGTGTATTGAGATCAGAGGATGACTTTGGGGAGCCAGTTTTTTTTTTTTTCCTTTGACCATGTGGTTGTCAAGGACTGAATTCAGGTCATTGGGCTTGGTGATAAGTAAGTGCCTGGACCCGCTGAGCCATCTTGCTGGCCTGAGTTCTCTGCTTTTTGATGCACTTGTGAGCTTTGGGTTGACAAAAAGGCTTGAAAAACTATTCATCTACATCAACCGTTTTACTCTATAGGGGACCAAATGTAGGTCTGCCTAAGTCCACAGGGGCATTTGGTGCCTTTTATCAGGATGCTGATCCCCAGAAAGAAGGGGAGGGAAAAAGAGGGAGCTGAAGTGGGAATTGAGAACTGAGCGGTGTGACTTGCTTGCTCTATTTCGGGCTTGGCCTCCCAGGCCTGAAGACAACGTGCAAATTGGTTTCTGGCATGACCGTGGCCGTGACCACAGGGAAAGTTCATGGGCTGCTGGGTTGGGGCCTGCGGCGGCCACTCTAACAGCTACAATCAGATAAATAAGGCTGGGCAGGCTGCAGGCTGGGACTCTATGACTGGCTATGATCTATGACACCAGAGCCTTCATTATGCTGGCAGCTCTGGCTATTTATATCCGAGGCCCAGGAGGCCTCCTGTGTGCTCTGGTTTTCTTCCAGTGATCCTGAACAATAGCCAGCCTTTTTGAGGCTATGGAGAGACCGTGAACTTCTCCAGCATTATAGTTCTGCCTCTGACAGCACAGCCTCTCTATCCAGGACCCTTCTACACCTCATCGAGACTTAGATTGAAAAACGGCTCTGGTCCCTGAGTGATCCTTAGGGAGTCTTGGTGTAAGAGGCTGGGGAAAGCTAGACTCCAAGGTAAAAGATCCAGGAAGGATCAAGAGAGACTCGTTCTTGTATCTGAGGTGGAGAGACCCTTGGGCAGACGTCAAGGTCTAAACGTGGGATGTGTGTAGCTCTTCCTGCAAGGAGGATGGAAGCCCACAGCCGGCATCTCTGATCCCAGGGTAGCACTTACCTCCTCACCATTCTGGCCCAGCTCTACCTTGGGGGGGAACAGGGGGAGAGAGCAGGGTGGTCTCCTTCTGGCTGGTCTACTGGCTGGTGTCTAGAGGGAGAGTAACAGACGACACAGAGAAAAAGAGAGGGGGTGAATCAGGCAATAGAGAGGGAAAGGAAGGATTGGAAAGCGGTGTTAGGGATGATTAGAGATGTCTAGATGAGGAAAGAATGGAGGTGGAGCTGACTGTCTAGGGACTGCCCTCCTGCTGAATGAATTAGCGCTGGCCATTGTCTCCTTTCCCTTTCTGCTCAGCAATACTGTCCTCTGGCACTTGAGGTCCCCAGCCTGAGCCAGTCTCTCAAGATGGCATCCACAGTTCGCCTTTTTGGCTATGTGGCAGAACTAGTCTCCGAGTTTAGTGCCATCTCTGCTGTCTTTTAGAGCATTCCTCTGTCTAGATATCATGGTCGATTTTATTTTTAGTTAAGAAAACCAAACCGCAAAATCCTGTATGTAAAAGAACAAGGCAGCCGAGCTGTCACTGTCTGTGGGGCCACGGCAGACCCTTTCCACCTGGGGGCTCTCCCTTTTATTTCTGTTGTTGCTGGTTGACAGAGTCTCCTGTAGCCTGGACCTAGCCTTGAAGTCCTTATGTAACTGGGGATGACCTTGAAGTCTTGGTCCTCCAGTGCTGAGATCCCAGGTGTGCAGCTCCATGCTTGCCATGCTCAGCTCATCCCCCTCTCCCCCAAGAGTTTCTCTGTGTGTAGTCCTGGCTGTCCGGGAACTTGCTTTGTAGCCCAGGTTGGCCTCAAACTCACAGAGATCCACCTGCCTCTGCCTCCCGAGGGCTGAGATTAAAGGTGTGAGCCACCACTGCCAGGCCTCAGCTCACTTTTAATGGGAGCCACATGACTGAAAAAATCTAGTCCAACCGTCCAAAGTCGTAACACTTTGAAAAAAAAAAAGCATTTTCTTTTTCAGCAGGATTCTTCTAGAATCTGCTGGTCCTACATTCCTGGTTTCTTTTTGGAATGTGCTTCCAAATTCTCAGTTCTGGATCTGATGCAGCCTTGCCTATCTCCTGCTTCTTAGGCTAGAAGCAGGAGTCGGGTGTGGGGACTTCTTTACTCTGAACCCGTCCAGGCTGGACAAAGGGGTACAGCACCCATCTGTGTCAGTGGTCGCTCATGAGGAAAAGGAGTCCACACTTGGCCTGCTTTCCACCCCTCCTCGCCACAGTGGGAGCCTGACTCTGGTAGGGAGGGATTCTGCCCAGGCTCAAGCCAGTGGTGGCACATTCCTCACATTCAGAGGGACCCTCTCTGGCTTCGCTTCCTAATTTGGTAATTGCCAAGACTCCTCCTGCCCTCTTTCTTCTCAGGGCCTGACAGGCTTCCCCTTCCTCTAGTTGCCTCCCGGAAGAGGACGAGGATACACCAAGTCTCCAGACTCACCTCCCTGGCTACAGCTGCTTGCTCCCGAAACCGCCCAGCCAGCTGAGCCACGGAAGGCTGTGCTGAGCTGTCCACATTGGAGTTAGTCTCTGCGGCTCTTTCCTGGCAAACAAAGGAGAGGCACACGTTAATCAGCAGGTGTACACTCTGCTCTTCAAAGGGTCGCATGGGATGCCACAAAAGGCACCTGTTTTGTAGTTCCACCAGGAATTCTGGGATGAGATATTTTTAACAGTTTTTTGCAACTGGCTCCCATATTCAAAATTAAAAACAACAACAACTACACACACACACACACACACACACACACACACACACACACACACACACACTATTCAGTCATCTACATTTAGTGAGTAGCTACAATGTACTGGGGTTCTGGATGTACCCTTGGAGACAAATAAAATAAGGCCTTGTCCTAGACAGGAGCTGAGGGATTGGAGGCAGTCAGGGCAGGGTCTCTCACTCTGCAAAGACCCGCCAGATACGGGAAGTGTCAACAATAGTCTGCAAACCTCTGTCCCCTGTTTAATGACTCTGAAAAATGGGGGTACAGTGGGGTGGCAAAATGCATTTGGAGCTAGAGCCTTTGTAGGAAACAGAGAGAGAGCATTTGCCCTTTCTAGAATTTTCACACCCAAATGTGTGTGATTTTGTTTTCCCTAATTGACTGAATGCCTTGGGTGATAGTGACCATTTATTAAATTAATGAATGAGATGAGAGGCAGGAGCAGACTGGCTGAGAAGGGGGCCCCCTGGGACTCAGAGACCTGCTCCGCCTCTCTCATTGCTTCAGCGGTCCAGCCTCGGCAGGGGTGGTCCAGCCTCGGCAGGGGTGGTGCCAGCGTCTCTTCTTAGGCCACTCTGAGTTTGCTGACTGACTGTTTAATGGCTGCAGGGGTGGGGGGTAGGGGCCCAAGCAGCAGGGTCGTTGTTATTATGACTGGCCATGGGTCTAGCCTTCAGTCCTGGACATTAGTTTATTGATGTTTTAGGCCAAGATGCCTAGAGGGCATAGTCCATCCCATGTGCTGCTTGTCACCATGACACGGGGTGAGTTACTGACCCTGGAAATGGCACCTCATTTCTGCTACATACACGTGGTCTACATAATAACCTGTTTTTGGATTTACTTTCTCTCTCTCTCTGATACAGGGTCTGGTTGTGTAAACTAAGATGACCTTGAACTCATGACCTTCCTACCTTTTCTTTTCAAGTGTTGGGATTATAGGTGTGTACCATCACACCTAGCTCCTTCTGTTTTTGCTTTTTAAAGTGTGTGTGTGTGTGTGTGTGTGTGTGTGTGTGTAGGACAGAGGACAACTTTCAGGACTGCAAGCTGGACCCATAGCCAGTCATAATAACAACAACCCTGTTCCTTGTCCCTCTCCAATCCCCCACTGCCATTAAACAGTCAGTCACCAAACTCAGACAGCCCTAGGGAGAGATGCTGGTGCCGCCCCTGCCCAGGCTCACACTGCTAAAGCAATGAGGGGGGTTAAGCAAGTCTCTGGTTGAGTTCCCGCAGTCCCCTTATCCTGTCCGCTGCTTGTGGGAGTCAGCGGGTCCCAGGAATTGAACTCAGGTTGTCAGGCTTGGCGGCAAACACCTTCACCTGTTGAGCCATCTTGCTGGCCCCACCTTTTGGTTTTTGGTGGTCTTCTGTGCTCAATCCTAGAGCGATTAGGCTTTTTTTTTTTTTAATCACCATGATGGTGATATTTCTTAACACAGGCAGAGAACCTCATCTCTCTCCCTTTGTCTTGGAAGGACTTGGGTAGCAGTTTGAGAAACTCCATCTCTGCCTCCCCACGGGTATCATGGCGTCTGAGATGGATGGTGCCTCACTCTAGCAGTAAGCATGCATCTCTATGCCACTTAGACCCCTGTGCACAGACACTTCCACGTCCTTTTGGTACTAAGCGTTGTTTTTTTTTTTTTAATTTGGTCCCTGCTACCTCCTGGCAACCAAGGGGAGTAAACATAGCTGACTGGAAAGGAAATTTGTGCAGAGGTAGGAAAGAATGAATGGAGCCTCTGCCCTCCTGATGTGAAAGGCTGTTCTAGGGCCACAGTCAGGTCCTTAAGCTCATCCCCACTCCAGTCTAAACACTAATGCTGATTTCAAGGAGGACTTCAAATGATTCACCTCTATTCAAGACACCAGATTTCCCGAAAGTTTCTGGGAAAGCCCTGGAAGCCTGGAGCCCATCCGAAGAGGCTGTTGGATGGGCTCAGGACTGGTCCATGTCTGATCCTCCCACCGGCCATATGAGTTTTGGTCAGAGACCCGTACTGTGATGTCTGGAAGCATCAGAAAGGCTTGAGGGACAGAGTGTGGTGACTCGAGCTGCCCTTGGCAAAGATAAGGGGCGATCGGTTTGTCCATCTGTCTAGCTCCCTGCTCCACACCAGCGTGGCCTCTGTCCACTGCTATTTATTACTCCAGCCCTGCTGACGGCGCACCCTACCTCAGCTTTCAGGCGCTGAAGGCTGGTGGTGCAGGAAGAGACATTCCAGTTAAAAATAGAGCCACAGAGGGGGGTCAAAAACACCGGAACTTCCCCATCTCAAAACTGTGTTTGGGGCTCAGCAGCAGGGGAAGGTGAGGCTTCTGGAAGGAAGCACTTAGGGCTTCCAGGTTGGGTGAAAGGGAAAATTCTAGCACAGGGTTTGTTTCCTGAAGTCCCCTAGGCTAATGAATTCTCTTTAACTGACAAGGCTTCTCACCCCCACCTATCTCCAGAACACCTCCTTTCCTAAATTTTGGAATACTGACATGTGACTGCTGTGCACACCGAAGCCCAGAGACACACATCATTTAGCCAAGGGCACACAGGAGAAACTAAATGGAAGTAGCCACGGAATATTTGACCCTGATACCCAGCGAGGGCCGCGAGTTAAGTCATACATCCCGTGAAAGCGCTTTAAGAACTGTGAAGGGCTATTATGTAAGTATCAAAATTATTATTAGCCACTGAGCTGCACAGGTGCAGTGGAAGGAGGCAGCGTGGTCTTCAGGCTGGTGGCTCAGCCCACGTGAGGCTTGGCTGCCATCTTGCATTACACTCCAAGCCACAAAGCTCCTTCAGTGGGTGCAACAGCTTGCAAGGCCATCCCAGGCTGGGACTCCCACTGTGCTCTGAGGTTATTAGTAAGGCCACACTCTCACTGTCTCCTGTACTGTACCCAACCCTCATCAGGTCTTCTGCAAATCAAGCTACTCTTAAACACACTGTGTAGCTGAGGATGATCTTGAACTTTTTTGTTTGTTTGAGACAGCGTTTCTCTGTGTAGCCCTGGCTGTCCTGGAACTTGCTTTGTAGACCAGCTGGCCTTGAACTCACAGAGATCCTCCGGTCTCTACCTCCTGAGTGCTGGGACTAAAGGCATGCGCCACCACACCTGGCGATCTTGAACTTTTGATCTCTTTGCTTCCTCTCCCTAAGTGTTGAGATTACATACATAGACCACAATGCCGAGTCTTATGTGGCACTGGGAACTGAACCCAGGGTTTTGTGCATGCTAGGCAAGCACTCTACCAACTGAGCAACATCTGTAACCTATGTATTCTTGGTTCTAAGAAAGACCTCAGCCTGGCGGTGGTGATGCACACCTTTAATCCCAGCACTGGGGAGGCAGAGACAGGCGGATCTCTGTGAGTCTGGGGCCAGCCTGGTCTACAGAGTGAGTTCCAAGACAGCCAAGACTACATAGGGAAATCCTGTCTTGAAACAAAACAAAACACAAAAACAAAGAATGACTTCAGCATCTCTACCTTCTTCTAGGCATCCCCAAGACCCTCAGGCTCCCTGGATAAATATCTTTTCTTTTCCTGGTTCTTAAAGTACTTAGCACTGGGCATGAAGTGTAGCATGTGCTCACCCGGGCTTGGTTCCTTTGTCTCTCTCATTCAGCCCTATCTGCCAGTGTAGGACCCGGGCACCTGCTCCTAGTGTCCCCGACACCCTCAACTCACCCTGTGGACCACACCTGGTTGCAGCCTCAGCCTCCACATCATCCTTCTGGGCCTGGATCTTGCTCGCTACACCCTTCCTGCCACCAAGCAAGTCTGGCTCTGCCAGCTACCTTTGAGACCACAGTTGCAAGAGTGTCCGACTCTGCCGAGGCCAGGAAAAAAAATCACCTGTGGTGTTTTCTTTCCGTGTCTGTGGGGTTTTCTGAGTGAGAACTGAGGAGCTTATGTCTAGACTGTGTGGAACTTCCTGGACGATGTTGCCATGCTGAGTAAATACAGTTTGGAGGCTGCTGACCATCCACACAGTAGAATCTTTGTGTATGGTCCAGAAGGCCTGCTACCTCTCTGGCTCTGCCCTGCTCTCCACCCTCCTCGCTGTTCCAAAATCGAAGTGACTAACAGTCTCTGGACCACAGTGTAGGGGAACAAGGGATGTTGAGAAGCCTGATTGTGCCCAGCAATAAGAGGTCTGTGCCTGAGGGTGGGGGATCTTTTGCTCTTAGCCAATAAGAAGGTTCCTTGCTCACTCGAACAGTGAACCCAGAGCCTCAAAGACATGAAAGATGCTAGCTTTTTTGGTCCTTCAGAGAGGAAAAAGATCTTAAGACAGGGCTATCTCCTAGGAAGAGTTTCTACCCCTTTCAAAGCTGCTTCAACATCACCTGGGAAGGACCAGGGTAGCATCTTGGGTGTTCTCTTTGTTCCAAATGCTTCTGTTTATCCCAATGTTCCCTCATTGCCATCCTAGGATGATGAAGAGCTTACTGGACCAGACTAGGCAGGTTCATTTATCCTACCGGTCTCTGTGAGCACTGTTTTTAGAGCAGTGAGACGTTGTCTGATTTTTACCTCTTCTAGAGGACAGTGAAACCCATGCTGCAGAGTAACTTTCTGTTAAGTGAGTTAGCGATGGTCTGGGAACCACCTTGGTTCTAGAGAGCCAGCTTTTCCCAGACCTCAGGCCCCACAAACCCTACCCCTTCACTGGAGGGTGTGTCTCCATCTCCTCTCATCACAGACCCTGTTCTAGGCTCTGAGTGTAACAGTGAACAAGGCAGAATTGTTGCCCTTCCAGAATGTCTATTCCTGTGAGAGAAAGCACCAATGGAGATGCAGATAGATCAGCCACCAGGTGGTATGGGATTGTTAAGGGATACGACAGAGGCAAAGGAGGCCATCTTTTCTATGAGGGTGTGGAGAGATATCTCTGAGAAAGGAGTATCTCGGTTAAATCCCAGGCAGGGAAAAGACAGGGAGGGGAGGTGTTCTGAGCAGAATCCCAAACAGGAACAGGATGAGGAAGAGCAGAGATAAATGAGGCAGGGACTGGAGTTGGGTGGGGAGCTAAAGGATAGGTCAGAGTTAGTGTGGGACACATTATCACAAGCAGTTGGTGTTCCATTCTGAGTGAGCGGTTACATCAAGAGGCTGCAGGCAGAAGATGGATGAGAATGGGAACGAGACCAAAGGCAGGTGCTAGCCGGGCATGATCTAGCTAGGAGGCGGCAGTGGAGTGGACCAGACATGCAGCTGGGAGATGGGGAGAAAAGAGAGTTTGAAGGTAAAACTGCTGGGATTACTGATGAAGCATGTGTAGGTGTGAGGGACACAGCGGAATCAAAAATGGTGCCTGGACTTTCGGGATGGACAATGGGACACCTGACGTATTTTCTTCTGGGTTGGGGAAGGAAGAGTGGGTGGGGCCTGTGGGGAGGGAATGGTACTTTCTTGGTCATGAAAGTTTGAGATGTCTCACAGACATCCTAGCTGAGACACAGTAGAGAGAGCTGAATACACATCTGAGTCCAGAGACCGGAGGAGGAAACAAAGCCAGGCACATGAGGGTGCCCAGGTAGGGATGGCGGTTCAAGTCACAAGGTTGGATCAAATCAGAGGAAACACAGGCCAGGGAAGGACAGAGATCAAAGGCTGAACTCTGCACCATCTTCTCTGCTGTGAGCTGGCCTTTATCCACGGAGGTGGACCACCCCTGCTGCTCCAGGGGAGACACTGAGTGTGGGTTGCAGATGGGGTGGAACAATGCCAGAAGGTTCCCTGACTGAAGTGAAAAGGGGGACAAGAAACCCCACGTGCTCCACATGAATTGTGAGTGGTGTCCCTCATCCCTCTCGGCGGTTCATTCATCCATTCTCTCTTGAGCATCTCCAGATGCTGTCAAATGCATCGTGGGAACAAGTGATGCCTTCAAGCCTGTGAACAGACTGTTCCACGAGAAAATAGAAGGTAGAGGTGAAACAACAGCAAACACTTGAGATAGAAGAATAGAAACGGCCACGTGAGAACCAACATTTCTTTCACACAGACCAAAAAAGTCCCAAACATCTCCAAGCGACCCACTTGCAGGATCTGAGGACCTGAAAACGGAAGTTCCTTGGCCTCTGCAACTCCCTTCGAGGGAAAACCCACGTAAAATGCTCAACCCACCAAAGGAGCCCCAGGCATTGGCAAGGGGCGAGTCCTTCTTTGGGTCTCTCTGGGCTTTCCACTTCATCTGGGAGGGACTTGGTATTACAGCCCAGTGACCCCTGCAGGGTGACTATGGGACACAGTCTGGGTGCCTAGGGCAGGAGCCCTGGGGAGTCCTCTAGGTGGGGACCAGCAGGAACAGAAGCAGGGTTAGAGTCTGGGTGAACGCCCTGGTAACCTTGGTGGGTAACAGAGGAAACAGGGACGTCCACGACAGTGCTTTGGAGCTTAGCAATGTAATCTAGGAGATACGTTTTCTGAAAAACCTGTGAGCTGTGGCACAAAACAAGGAAAGGAACTATTTAGGCTTAGAAAGGCACAGGGACAATAGATGAGAACAATACATCCAGAATCAGGCACCGGCTTCTGGTTGCATTTGATGCGTGGAGGGTAGGGGCCTCTGCTGCATCTTCAATGTCTACAAGACCCATGTGTTCGAGGTTTGGTTTTCAGCCTGCTCTTGAGAGGGGGTGAAACCTTTGAGAAGCTGGGTCTCGTGTTAGGGCATTAAGTCACTGGGGACACGCCCTAGCAGGGTATATTTTGACCCTGACCTCTCCTCTCCCTTTGCATCCTAGCTGCCACGAGGTGAGCAAGTCTCCTCTACTGTGCACTCCCCCTATGATGTAGTATGCTACCACAGGCCCAACTGGCCATGGAAACCTCAGCAATCACACACCCGAACAAAGCTTTCCTACTTTAAAGTTGATTTAACGTGGGTGTTTGTGAATACAGCAATGGAAAGCTGACCAACAGCACCTCACTGAGCCTCGGTTTCCTGTTTTGTAAGTGGGGTTATTAATATCCATCAGCCTTTGCTTCAACACAATTTGCAACGTGTGTCCTGGTGTTTGGTGGCTGCGCCCTCCTCCTCTCACCGATGGCAAGAAGCAGACTAACAGCCACAGCCCCCATTTGACTGGGGATGAGTCTTGTGTTCCAGGCAGGGTTCATTGACCACTCTCTGTGTGGGTGCAGGCCAGGCTTCAGATTGATGGCGTCCGAATGCCAGCCCCGCATTTCCTGTTCTGAGGGCCTACATGTTAACCACAGGGAATGAGGGAAGTCCTGAGCTAGTGGAGTCCTGAGTGAGTGTGTACTGTTTGACGTGAGCTGGCCATGTCAAGGATCAAGGCCTCTGACTCACAGGACATTGACAGAGCCTTTCCCATTTGGGTCAGGCTCCGATTGGGCAGAGCTTTCTTCTGGCCCCATGTGAGTGTTTATGAAGGAGTGATCAGTGTGAGCAAAAACTACAACTGCAGCTTCCTCATCCTGGAAGTTCACAGCTGGGAGACTGCTCCTCTTGCAAACACATCCTACTGAGACTAGCTACCCCTCCCCCAACCCCGCCCAACCCCGTGCTATACATAACAAGCATGCTGATGCTATGGTTTGTAGTGGTAGTTGGTAGCATTCCATCCGAGTCTGCACAGCCCACCTGTCCCCAGCTTTTCGGGGCATGTGTCTCTCCTTTCTGCACTCCCTCCATACCCCTAGTCAGGTCAAGTTCCAGCCACATTGGATGTAGTGGTTACCAAACTTTGTGCCCCAGGTTCCCATCTGTAAAATGGGAATTATGATGGTACTATGTTACAGAGCCATTGGCAAGACTTAATGAGTTTATGCATGTAAAATGCTTAGAATAGGGCTTGGCACGTAGGAAGGGTTCAATAACTGTTCCCTGTTGCTGAATGTTGGTTATGAGGCTAGCAGCTTGCCTGAATGGGCTAAGGAAGGCTCAGAGTTAGGCCTAATCTTCTCTTACTCTTCTGTTCCCTCTGCAGTCCCGAAGGCCCAGCTGACTAAGACACCACATTCTTCCCTTAAGAGTGGGACATCCTGCGCCAACCACTATGATGGGCGACTTTATCCCCAAGATGGGTGCGTAGCAGATACTCTTACTTCATCCTTTACTCATTTACCATCCCCAGGAACATTTCACAGGAATCGTGAGCACGCGTCCCAGCTACGGGATCCCTAAGCCAATCAATCAAAGCACTTGAATGAAAATATCAGGTTCATGTCCACTAGCCAATGAATGGAGAAGTAGAAGGCAGCACAGTCACACAGTGGGACAATGTTCACCTACAGAGGGAATGGAAAGTAGGGGCTCAGGAGATGGTTCAGCAAGTGAAATGCTTGTAGAACAATGCCGGGAACCTCAGGAGAGAGCTGGCTCTCCAGGCTGCCCTCTGACCTTCGTTCGCACTCCACGGTACATGCGCAGCCCCTTCTATCACACACAATGATAATCTTTAAAAAGGAGAGAAGGAAATATTGATACATGTGGAACACAGATAACTACAGCAAACATTACACTAAACAGAAGGAAGCCCTAAAAACCACTCATCATTTGATTGTATTTGTATGGAATGTCCAGAGCAGGCAAACCTGTAAAGACGGAGGCAGATTAGTGGTTGCCCCCCGGAGTGGGTAGGAGGAGAGAAGGGGTGATGGCTATAGAGGTGGGCTTCTTCTTCTGGAGATGATTAAAGAAAATGCTCTAATATTGACTAATGATGGCTGCACACATCTGCAGATATAATACGAATTGTTTCATATTGCCCCCCCCCCCCACACCTTTCCAGACAGGGTCTTACTCTGTAGCATAGGCTGGTATCAAACTTACAGCTATCCTCCTGCCCCAGCCTCCCAAGTGCTGGGATTATAGGCGTGAGCCAACACGCCAGTTCTAACTGCCTGTAATATTCACTTATTTATTTATTGGTTTTTTGAGACAGGGTTCCTCTCTGTAACAGCTCTGGCTGCCCTGGAACTCACTCTGTGGACCAGGCTGGCCTCGGACTCACAGAGATCCACCTGTTTCTGCCTCAAAAGTGCTGGGATTAAAGGTGTGCACCACCACACCCAGCACCCATTGATTTTTAACATTTACTTATTTACTAAGTGTGTGTGTGTGTGTGTGTGTGTGTGTGTGTGTGTGCACTCACACACAGGTGCCACAGTGTGCATGTTGGAGATTAGAGTCATTTCTTTCTTCCCATTTAAGTGGGTCCCTGGGGTTGAACTCAAGTTGTTGGGCCTGGAGACCCCTCCCCCAGCCATCTTGCCAGCACTAACTGTTTACTTTAAATCCATGAAGTTTACAGTGTGTTATTTAGCTCTCAATCAAGTTATTACTTTAAAAGATAGCAAATCCTTAACACCCAGCCTAAGGGGCTTATTGATTGGAGATAGAGAGGTTGATGGGGAGAAAACTGACTTTGTTTCCATAGTCCTGACCTCTTCCCTGCGTTGTACATGCTCCATGTATAGGATCTTCCTGTTCCCAGCCTGCCTTGTACTGCTGACACATCTGAGGAGTTTCGTCCAGTCACCTGCTGGGGGAAGGAGCTGATGAGATGATTATAAAATAGGAATCCAACCCTAGGGGTCTTCAAGGACAGAATCGGTTTGCTACAAGGATCAGCAGAGGGCTTTTGTACTCAGCCACTCAGGGACCGAGGATTGGGGCAGCAGCTGTGTGCCCAACCTCAGTGAAGTATGGGGATTACAGGGTAAAATTCATGGTATTGGAGCTCAGAGGGCTTCCGGTCTACCTGAAGGCCTGGTTGGTGATAACAAGTATCATGATGAGAAGGGCCGCTCTGTGCTGGGTGGACTCACCACCCTATTCAAGAGCAGGGGGAGGAGGCATCAGGGAAAACCTCACAGAGGAAGTGATGAGCATGTCCCAGCTGTCACAGCCAGCGCTTATGATGAGTTTCCTGGGTGACAGGCTCGGTCCTCTAGTGCCCACTCAGTACATGGGAAGCGCTAAGTGAAAGCTGTCATAGAAACACGGGTTAGGGAACACAGTTCACTCCTTAGGCTGATGTGGGCTGAAATGTTAAAGGATCTGCTCTTTGGTCGTCAAGGCAGACGCTGCAACCATGGCTGGTTCTTCCTTTTTGCTTGGAAGACGTCTTTTTGTTGTTTAAATTGTGTGTGTGCCTATGAGTGGCAGAGGCCAGAAGAGTGTGTTGGGTCCCCCACAACTGGAGTTAAAGGCAGTTCTGAGTCACTCAATGTAGGTGTTGAGAACCAAACTTGGGTCTTCCCCAAGAGTCGTATGCACTCATTTATTCGTCTTTTGAGACAGCATTTCCCTGTGTAGCCCTGGCTGTCCTGGACCTCGCTCTGTGGACCCAGGCTGGCCTCGAACTCGATATCCACCTGCCTCTGCCTGGGATTAAAGGTGTGTGCCACCATGCAGGGCTGCTGTATGTGCTCTTAATCCCATGATGCTGGATATTTTGGTTCATCTTGGGGCTGTTGGGCAACTGGAGGGAATTAGCTCTCACTCTTGGGAGGCAGGACCACTAAACAGATGTATGTGCTGTCCTTGTCTCCTCCTTGCCTCATCCATCGCTCTGGTTTTGACCATTTCTGCTACTTTATGTGTCTTCCTCCCGCCTACCGCAGGGAGGAGCTCTTGGAGGCCCGCCATCAAGTAAACTGGCTGAGGATAGCCTCCGGGCTAGCCTCCTTCCTAGGACATCCTTGCTTCTTGTGGGACTTCCTCTTTCTAGGTAACTCTGGCCAAGTCACACGAGCTCCTGAAGCCTCAGCCTCTGCATCTATGACATCAGAATGACCCCTGGCTTGCCTTGTACACTAGGTGGCCACAAGACTTTGAGGACACAGAGATGGGGGAGCACACTGGAGGAAGAGCACAGCCGGACAGGATGAGGACAGCCTGGCCCCTCTGGAAGCAAGCACTGAAGTCTAACAAACAGGCCAGCCACCATGAGGGACAGAATGATGTCCCCCTGGCCCCAGCAAATGTGTCCACACCCTAGTCCCTGGAAGCTGTCACTGCGGAAGGTCACATGGTAAATGGCAGATGAAGCAGCTGGTGGAAACAAAGTTGCCTATCAGCCGATCTTAAAGCAGGGGACGTGTTCTGTATGGCCTGGGAGGGCCCTGTGTAACCACACGACCCCTGAAGGAGAGAGGATAGCAGAGGGGAAGTCAGAGTCGGTGACTGGAGCTGAGTCTCCTTCCACCTGCCCTGGCTGACTTTGACCCTGAGGAAAGGGCCACAAGTCCACAAAGGCGGGCAGCCTTTGGACACTGAAAAAGACAAGAAAATGGCTTCTCTCCTTGTGTCTCCAGACTGACTTCAGTTATTAAGACCCCTTTTGACCTTTTGACCTCCCAAACAATAGATGCCTGAGTTGGTGAGCACTGACTGCAGGCAGCCAGTTGGTTGTCCAAATCTCCACAAACACCCTTTGTTTGCTGAGCCCTAGGAATGCAGGCGCTAAGAGAAGGCCCTGCTTTTTAACTGGAGCACATACAATGCAGCCCTGTTGGTAGAGTGCCTGCTTGGTGTGCACGAAGCCTTGAGTTCAAGCCCCAGCACTTCCTAAACTGGGCATGGTGATGCACACTGTAAAGCCAGCTCTCTTGGGAGGTAGAGGCAGGAGGATCAGAAGTTCAAGGTCATCTTCAGCTATGTCGCAAGTTTAAGGCTAGCCTGGACTATGTGAGACCTTGTCTCAGAGACACGGGAATGAAGAACACATGCACACACAAAGAGAGAGAGAGAGAGAGAGAGAGAGAGAGAGAGAGAGAGAGGAGAGAGAGGAGAGAGAGGAGAGAGAGGAGAGAGAGAACAGAAGGACCAATGGAAAGGAGTAGCAGCATGTGAATGCATAGTCTGTGAGTGGTATGCCATGAACACAGTGGGATGGTTTAGCCTGATAGATGGAGACCGAAAGCGAAGGGGCTGGTCATCACCCGTGTAGAGGAGGTCAGGAAGGGGAGGAGAAGGCAAAGAGAGAAGCATCTAGTTGAGGGTGCTGTGAGGACACAATGGGGGGAATACCCAGCAGATACTCCTGATTTGCCTAGAGGCATCCCCACTGGTGATGGGAGAGGGAGGGGGAGAAGGGAGGTGCAGGGCAGAGTCAAGAGGCTTCTGGGTAGACAAGCATGTTGTTGACAAAGAGAAGAGGCCCAGGGGTCCAGGCAGGGCTGAGGAAAAAGGAGGAGGCAGCATGGGAAGTGTGCTCAGGAAGGGTGTGATGGAGCACACAGACCCAGCCGCACCAGCGTGGGATTGAGGGAGTCAGGCCCGGGGGCTGAATCTTGGCTTGTACTACAAGGTGATAGCAGAGACTTCAGACAGGTGGGATTGAAGAATCACAGACCATAGTCAGCCGAGGACAGTTATGAACGCAGTCTGACTCAAAGCTACTTAAAACATTGAGGGTTTTTGTTTTGTTTTGAACTCACTTGCACAGTTCTTGACTGTGAACTTTGTAGACGGCAACAGCACGTCCCAGAGTCGAAAGGTCGAAAGGTCAGGTGCACCTGACTTCTAGACAATTCATTCACCCTTATTAACAAGTGAACACACAATCTGTCTCTTTCCAAACTTTGTTCAGAACCTCCTAGCTCTGTGCTGTGCTCACCCTACTGATACACTTGACCTTCTGGAGAGTCCCTCCCGCTGTAAGCCTCAAGTTTTCTGGCAGCCACCCAGAGAGACCCACAGAAACCCTTCTCTAGGAACCGCAGTGGTGACAGTGTATGTGTATCTGAGACCTGTGACATTTGTCCGGCAGGCCACAGCAGAAGGTGAAGACTGCCTTCTAAGATTAGAACAAATTTCCCAAGGACCGGGCCTGCCTGTCAGTCAGCTGCTGCCTCTCCTGTTACAGCAGCGTTCTCCTGGCTCTCTTCCGGCTGGAGCCAGCACAACCGGGAGTGGGAAGCAGACTCAGGATGTCCCAGGCTTGGGGTACCCACAGGAGTGTGTGTTGCTGAGCCCCAGAGTCCCTACTGTTGAGAACCTCACAAGGATGGGTCGGGGAGAGGACTCTCCCTTAAGATATCTTCCATCTGAGTTGTGACCTCATAGGTCATAGGCAGAAGAACCCATTGGTAATCCCAGTAGCTACAGTGCCCCGAGCACCTTCCCAATGCCAGCCCATCTATGGACATGGCTTCACAGACCTTATACAACACAATAGCTTCTATTGATGCGAGGGAGGAACATTGGCTTCTCGTGGCTAGGGAAACTGAGGCAGAGAGCTAGTAACATTATACTCCCTAAGCAGGGACAGCAATGGTCTCTGGAGTCACTCTGGGGAACGTGCACGGAATTCTCTGCTCCCCAGATGAGTGGTTTCACATTAGCTGTAGTGAGAAGACAGGACAAGGACTGTCTGAAAGAGGCCAGCCAGGCAAACCCAGGGCACGGCTGAGGGCTTGTCTGTGGAAGACAGGAGGCCTGGGCGCACACCATTGGGGGCTAGTGGGCAGAAGGGAGGAGGCTGAACAGTTTTCCCATTAGTCAATACGAATCTGCTGCGATGGTTTTATGAAACACGACTGTTTGATTCATCTGTCTGCTGTCACTCAGCCCCAGTCCCTTGAAAATTCCTGATAAGAAGCTCCCCCTATAGCAAGGCTTTTCAGTGTTGAAGTCACAACTGATAGGCTGTTTTGCAAACATAAAGAAAATGTCTCGTGTACACTGAGTCGACTTGGCTCTGGTTTGTTCTTGGAAGTAACGCATGTGGAACTGTCCAGTAGAGAGGTAGAAGAAGTTAACAGAAGGAGAAACACTTAATTATTTTATTTATTTATTTATTTATTGGTTTTTTGAGACAGGGTTTCTCTGTGTAGTTTTGCGCCTTTCCTGGAACTCACTCTGTAGTCCAGGCTGGCTTCGAACTCACAGAGATCCACCTGCCTCTGCCTCCCGAGTGCTGGGATTAAAGGTGTGCGCCACCACCGCCCGGCTATTAATTATTTTAAATGACTGAATTCACAAGCCTGTCTAAAGGCACTGGCGAAACACCGTCTAGCACTGAAGAGTGCTGGGAGCCTGTGTACAGAGACCTTGCCTGGCACACTGGCACTGAGCACCCCCAAGCACAGCCTGGGCACTCGCACAAACTGTGGGTGAAGAATGAAGAAACAGACCATGCCTCAGCAAATTGACACCACCGGACTAACATTCTGAAGGTCTGATAAATATAGATCAGGACCTTACGGCCAAAGTGGAAAGATACAGTCGGCCAGGGATGATTCTGAGCAAGCCAGTTTGCACATTTTCATTAAACTTCGGCGGCTCGTCAGGGTTACTGGAATATAACAGGAGGCTAGCGGGAGAATGTCCCCTGATCAATCCACTACTTAACAACTGGAACCCTGTGTCTGCATGGAGCTAAGACATCCATTACTAGCTCATATTCCTTCCCTGGGCCTTGTCTTCTCTGGTTTTTAATAACTACCCTATCCTAGGACAGGGTGTTTCTTTAGAAGACTTAATTAAAATCTGTCTTCAATTAAAGTGGTTGAATGTTCTGCGAGCTCTTTCATAACTTTCATACCCATTTCAGTCAGGAGTAAACTGAGGAAAAGTAGGGTTTGGATCCCTTACCAAGGAAAAACAGTGTCTGCCCTTGGGGCTGAAGATCTGGGGTCTGGCAGACCCATGTGTACAGTATATTCCTTGTAGGAAATCCAGACGCAAGAAGGCCTTCCTAGCAGGGAACCCACAAAGAAACTGGCCCCAACCCAAGAAGTAATGCTCATGAGAGCTGAGACACAAATAAACCAGCCTCCTGGAGCTACATCTGAACTCCTCTCCAGGGCAACCGGGGAATTGCTCACTGGAGTCCAGCCAACCTGCTCCACACATAGGGACTTCAGCAGGTGACCCACAAGATGATTATGTTTTTCTCTCTCCCCTTCCTTCCTTCCTTCCTTCCTTCCTTCCTTCCTTCCTTCCTTCCTTCCTTCCTTCCTTCCTTCCTTCCTTCCTTCCCTCCTTCCCTCCTTCCCTCCTTCCTTCCTTCCTTCCTTCCATTTCTCCCTCCTTCCCTCCCTCCCCCCTCCTCTCTTCCTCTCTTCCTTTTTAAATCAACAGTGGATCCGTGGGCACTTTAGGCAATCTTTATGCCATCACCCTAGAGCACACCCTGCATTTCCTAATTGTCTGGGTAGTACCTGGGATGGCCACAGACGCGCTTTTCCAGAAGAGAACTGTTAGCCTAGTTCTCACACAGAGGACCTGGAATTGAAAATGACCTTTTGCATCCTCTCAGAAAGCTGAGTAGAAACGGGGTTCATTTTTGCCTGGGTCAGGATAGTGCTGGCAATGAGGTCGGACTGGACCACCCTGGCCTGCATGTAGTCACCTGACACCTGGGCAGAGGCTTGCAAGATCTGGCCAGGAGGATATAACAGTGGGAAGGGTCTGTCTCCATGCCAGGGACCTTAGAATTTCATTTTCCTCCTCTGTAAAATGAGGCTGTATCTATGGCATTATGTACCTAAGATCATTGTGAATATTAAATGAAATAATGTGCATGGGGGACTAAAAACAAATATTACCCCCCCCCCAACTTGTTGTTCGTATTTTAGGTTGGTTTTACTTACTATGACCCCGAAGGTTTTAGAATCTGCTTGGTAACTTGAACACGGACTTCTGTAAGTTTATGGTCGTGGGTATTTTAAGACAACCGAGATGTAAGAAAACACTCCTGCAAAGTCTTGAATAAGCATCATTTTTCTGGAGTCCAGGTAGAGTTCTTGAAATAGAATTCTCAATGCCTCCATTAACGCAATAAGGAGCGTGTTCACAGGGAAATAAGCCTTAGCCCCTGTGCTGATTAAGGAGATAGTCCAACTGGAGAAATGGGAAACAAGCAGAGTAAAGACCAGCGCGGTAAGAAGGTAACAGAACCGCGTGGAACCACGCAGGGCAGGATGAAAGGCTGGAAAACAGCACAAGCTGGAAGAACGAGGGGGAGGGGCACTGAGGTGGCTCATGGGTAAAAACATCCACCATCCAAGCCTAACGACTTGGATTCGATCCCAGAACCCACATGAAAAAGCTGCTCGTGTGAGTCTGAAGAGACGGCTCAGTGGTTAGGAGCGCTTGCTGCTCTTCCAGGGAGCTGAGTTCAATCCCCAGGACCCACATCGGGTAATTTACAACTGCCTGTGATCCAGGGGATCCAATACCCTCTTCTGGCCTCTGTAGGTACATGCACACATGTGACATTCACACACAGACACATACATACACAAATAAAGTGGGTTTTTTTGTTTGTTGTTTTTTGAGACAGGGTTTCTCTGTGTACTAGCCCTGGCTGTCCTGGAACTCACTTGTAGACCAGGCTGGCCTCGAACTCACAGAGATCTGCCTGCCTCTGCCTCCTAAATGTTGGGATTAAAGGCGTGCACCATCACCGCCTAGCACAAATAAAGTTTTTAAAAAACTTTCTTTTATTTTTTGAACTGAAAACCTGGATGTGTCGGTAGATCAGACTCTGGAACTCAGGAAGGGCAAGTGGGGGAGGGGATGAGACAGGCCCGAGGTAGTCAGGGACAGAGCCGTGGAAACTTAAGCCTGGTGCTGAGCTCACTCTTACATGACTGTGGGTGGATGACTTCCCCTCTGGAACTCTCAGGGCCTTGTCTATGAAGGGGAGACAGCAACTCTTACCATCCTAGGCTTGTATAACAATCAAATGAGGGCGCTGGAGAGATGGCTCAGAGACCTGCATACTGCTCTTGCAGAGGTCCTGGGGTTCAGTTCCCAGCACCCACATGGTGGCCCCCAACAATCTGTAACTCCAGTTCCAAGGAAGTCGACACCCTCTTCTGGACTCTGAGGCTACTGCATGTACACAGTATACAGACAAACACAGGCAAAACATGCACATAAAATAATAAATCTTTAAAAGAAATTGAAGGAGAGAATGTGTGCAAAGTATTTGTCAGCCTAAGTATCCTATAAATGCAAGATTTTAACTGCAAGCCAAAATATTTGCAAAGAGAGACTGTAAAAACCAACACAGTGGGACAGACCCCACAGTGATGCAGACATCCTTCCAGAGAGAGTGCTGAATGTCCAGGCAAGGGTAGGTGGCCCTACTGAGACTACCGGAAAGGACCTCGTAACACTGGGTGTGTCTGGAGCAGGGGCATGGAGAGTTCAGGGACATTCCACGTTCAGTCCACCACAGCAAAGGACAAAGTATAGAAGAGCTGGGAAGCGGAGACTTCCATTTAAGGCGTGCATGGAGGAGGGGTTGCAGAGGAGGGAGGGATGGGAAGAAGCAGCTAAAACATGGGCTATTCCAGTCTGGTATCTGCTATGGGATCGGGTCAGAGAATGGGCTTGAAGCCTGAGGAAAGCTGCGGCCATAGGATTCAGCAAGCTTTGCTAAATTTCCACACTTGGTTCTGGTGGCCCTGGGATTTCAAAGGCAAATTGATGTAGCAGCATACTACAAGATACATGAGTATCAATATGACATGCTTCCCTTTTTAAATGGAGACAGAGATCCTAGATGCTATTAAAAGAAAAAAGAAAACTTCAGAAAACAAAAGTTCCCTATAATTACTAAAACTTTTGAAATCTGTTTCTGGTATGTGGTATATGTATACTTGTTCATGTATGTGTGTGCACGTGTGTGTGCAGGTGCATATGTATAGTGTGTATGCAATGTTGGGTGTCTGTGTCGCTCGCTCTCCTTATTTTTTGAGGTAAGGTTTCTCATTAAACCTGGCGTTCAATGTTTTAGCTAGATGGGTTGTCCAGGGAACTCCAGGGATCTCCCATCTCTGCCTCCCCAGGGCTGGGGTTACAGGCACACATACTGCCACAGCCAGCTGTTACGTGGGGGCTGAGAATCTGAACTCAGGTCCTCACGCTGGCATAGTAGCCTTTTACCGACTGAGCCTTCCTCCCCAGTCCCTAAAAACGTGTATGGCAAAAATGCTACAAATAAGAGAAAACAGTAGATCTGGAAAAGAACTTGTACCACAGACAAAAAAGGAGGCAACATCTGTCATATAAAGCATGTTGGCAAGACAAGAATAGTATATATATATATATATATATATATATATATATATATATATATATATA